>VWZI01012088.1:68188-79279 GCA_013396835.1 Psilopogon haemacephalus
GGAAGGGAAGGGAAGGGAAGGGAAGGGAAGGGAAGGGAAGGGAAGGGAAAGGAAGGGAAGGGAAGACACGTGCAAAAAGTATACTAAATTATTTTTTCTTCGGTGCTTTTAATTTCTGCCTTCCAAGGAAAAAAAGGCATCAGAAACTTTGAAGAAGGAAAAAAGAGACAGCCCAAATATCCTTGCAATTTTCAAGTTTTCTAACCGTCTTCACTCATTTCACAAAGTGTGTCATGGTATTTACCAGTATGATGAAAAGGCACCTAAAAACTAACATTGCACTCTGTTAGGAAAAAACTGCCCAGAAGAGCTAGTCTCAAAATATCATGTAAAATTCATGTGCTAAGAAAAATTCCATTCAGAGTCACAGAGCCTCATGCTGTATTTGTAAAATTCTCAAACATGATATGAGAGCATTATTGCCTTCAGGCTTGTTATTTCATCCCCTGGACACACACAGAAGCATATCATCCTTTCATAGGATTGATCAGCAAATATCCTCCAGAGCAGTTAGATAAGAAGGCATTCCCTTCTGCTAGCTGTAGGTTTTTGCTGTGTTGCATTTATTACTGTGGTGTGAAAATCTCCCACTGAGTGCAATACCTTTAAACACTTCTCTGGGTTTTTTTTTTTTGTTGTTGTTTTGAGGAGCTCTGCCAAGTCTTGTGCTGTGTTATTTACCTTGGAAAAGAATTGTTGCAGCATAATTTATTTTGGTCTGGATAGAAATTAGCTATGGAAGAAGTTCTGAGACCTGGTTTCTCGTTACCAGCAGGTCTTCCATCTGCTTAATTAGAAGTGCAAATATTTGGAAGCCTGAAATCTTGCAGCAAGTCTCAGATATCATTTCTTTGTTGCAAGATCTGAAAAGTGATCACTGATAATTGTTGATTGTGCTCTGTGTGACTGTAATTACATGGCATTGATCTGATGTTCAGACACCACAGTGATGAGCTTAATATAAGAACCTAAATAGGCTAGATACAATTAGACCAATAATCAGGGAGAAGAGCTAGCTTAAAAGGGCAGAGGAAAATCACAAACAAACGTGAGTGAGCGAAAGGAAAAAAAAAAAAAAACCAACAATACCAAAACAGAAAGCTGCTGAATGTTTTATCCAGCAAAGTCTATTCAGTTATTTAATCTGATGATCAGATACTAAACACCTCTTTTTTGCAATTAAAAAATAAAAATAAAACCAACCAAACAAAAAACCCCGAACAAACCAGAACACAACACAACACCAAAGGCAATTATTTAATTCCTTGCCTGCTTGTCAAAATAAAGAAAATGCAGCAAATCTGCTCTGAGCTAGGCTGTCTGCCGACATAGGTGACTGGACAAGCACCTCAAGGATTGTCCCTAAATACCAAGCGACCATCTGATCTACCAGGTAGGGAGGTGAGAAAGTAGAAGACAAATGTGAGAAGGAAAAATTAATTTCCACAAGAATGTCTACTTGGCACTGGATAAAGTACTTTCACATTAGCATTTAGCACGCCAGCCACACAGATGTAAAAGAGTAGAAACCCGAGACGGAGATGAGATAAAAGCAGAATATTGCTTCTTAAGTGGGCTGTGAACTTTCTTGCTCTAATTGATCTCTTAGCAGCCCACGCAAAGGAAAGCAGCCGGCACGTTCCGCAGACGGATCGTTAGCCGCGCGTACACGGGAAAACCTTTGTACCTCTCCCTGCAACTGCTGAAAATCAGCTTTGCCCTCGGGCCAGCATGGGCACAACTGTTCTTGTTTTTGTGGGACAGGAACATGGGCGCTGATGGCACGGTGACAAAATAGCCACCTGGCACGTGGGCTAGCCACATGGCTAGTGCCTCTGCTACAACTTCTTCCTACATTGTACCATAAGGGAAGGAACAACTCCGCTTGACAAGGAAGGAAAAACTTTTTATTCATATGCTTTCTCCAGGATCATCAGACCGGCGTGTTCAGGGAGTTCTACATCCTACTCAAAGCAGTATCTAGTGCCCACGGGTCTTAGAAACAACCCCAAACAATTATTCAAGGTAAGAGTAAAAGGTCAATGAGGGAGAGCAGACTTACCAGGGATGGTGTGGCTGTAGCTGCAAAAGTGAAATTACTAGAAAAATAAATAATCTTTCAGGCAGGAGGATTTGGGGGTAACTCTTTGTGGAAGGTTAAAAGAGCATTCTTCCACTTGAGTTGGTAGAAAAATAAGAAACAACATCATTGTAAATTTGGATTTGGTGTCAAAGATGCTGATTCAGCTCCTTTCTGGGAAGCTGCTCTGCTGGAAAAGGAACCAAACCTTCATGGAGCTCCATGGGGGCAGGTGGGGGCCAGGGAAGGCAGAACCTCTCCTGTTAGCTCACCAAAGCCTTCTCTATGGAGCTTTTCTGTCAAATCAGAAGCATACTGACTTTCTACAATTTAAATTCACAAACAACTCAAAAGAATTGCTCAGTAAATAATTTCACATAACAAGTGAATTTGAGAAAACGGCAATCTGTTTTAGAATAATTTGCGAAAAGATAAGAGGAAAAATTTGTTGCATAAATTATCCTTTATAAATTATTCTCCCACCTGCACTTCCAAACATTCTGCTTCAGTTTCTGTTGTTACTTTCTCCCTGCTCTAAAGCACAGGGAATATTCAACTTTCATGTGCTTAGCAGTAGGCAGAATACAAAACTGTGTAAATAATACAAGATCAGCTCATATTTTGCTCGGTGGTCATGGCTTTTTACTCCTGCTTCCAACATTTTTCTACCTTCTGTCTTTTTTTTTTTTAGGTTGAAATTCATGACCTCTGTCTCAGCACATGTTGTATAGTAAGGAAAAGAATTATAATAAAGAGAAAGAATTAGAAGATATCTTAAGAGTAATGTCATGCAGTGCTTTTCATTTGTACCTTTCCAGCAGTTTGCAAAGGCAGATGCATTTCATTATGCCCAGCATCGCAGATGGAGAATTTAAGGCATTGCCTATATCCTGCTCGCTTCAATTCCACCTGAGTTTTGCCCAGAAAGGTTAACAGTGCTTCCCAGTGTGAGAAAGGTGACAGCTATGCCATTGTGCAGAGCTCTGGGCAAAGGCAGCCAGTGTAGCTCTGAACAGGAAACATCTGAGCTGTGTCAACCTGTTACGGCACCTTGGCTCATTAGAAGCACTGCTGATTAGCTAGACAGAGCAACATGCTGCCATACCTATATTGCTTCCAAGACCTGATTAGTATCTCTGCTAGGTACAGCACTAGACAATGTAGACACACAGTCTGTTCAGAGCTGCTCTGATACCACCAGCCAAAGCTGGCACTCAACTCATGGCCAGACATGGCTGAGATAGGCCACGTATATCCTAAACAACCTCCCCACATTTTCTCTTGTGTTCACTTCACTGGATTATGAAGTCTTCCTCATCCCAAAGGCAGGATACAGCAGATACAGAACAACTTTCTTTCTTTTTTTTTTTTTTCTTAAAAGTCTGACAGTAATAGTATTCTCTGTTAATATACCCTACAAGGCAACATGTTTACTGTGGACAGGTTTACACTATTCACTTCAGTCACTTAATTTATCCCAAGTGTACCTTGGTAATCTGCAGTGAGCTGATATGGTGACATGTCAGCTGAAGCCAGAAAGCATAAAATCCCCTTCTCCTGCAACCTTTTCACTGTACAATGAAACAACAGTTTTTTATATCTGCCTGAGGGAAAAGATTCTGCAAGATGTACCTGGGTTAATAACACTAACTTGCTTTCTGATAAGAAATGTTGCACCAACATTATCTGAAGAGCCAAGTTTGGGATGAGACCAATGGGAATTCACCAAGTGTGAATTGGAGGTGCTTGTGGGATTTTATTGACAGGGTTTGCCTTCCTTTACTTCTTGCTTTCTATGCGGTGACCCTGTAACAAACACTCATGATGAGTACCAGCCCCAGCCTTCACAAGAACATGGACTGCAGTCACTCTGACTTCTTCAGAGATAAAGTCAGTAATTAATTCAGCTTCCCCTGAAGCTGGTTTTTGTTCCAGAGCAGACACTCCACACATACTCCATAGACAAATAAAGCCACTTTTTAGAAGTTAAATTCACCTGGGCCATGTCATGAAAACACATTTGCTATTTTTTTTATTTTTTTTTTCTCACTGGTACCCAGACAAGTGTGAGGGTCAGCTTTTGATTCTTCATGCTGCTGATCTCTGGAAGGAATTGGTGGAACAATCCAAGGCTCACACTGAACAGGGCTGGAGTGGGCTCTGTTATTAAGTACTTAGTATTCAATTGCAAATACATCTATCAGAGTCTTAGATATGTTTTCTTCTCTCTAAATTGTCTTTATGGGAGAAATCAGAGACCTCAGTGCTTGCTTAGCGTTTCTGTCTTGACAACGTTCACATTTAAATCAGGAAAATCAGTGGGGAAGTGCACACATGGAACTAAGCACATCTGGAATGTTGGCTGATTCAAGTCACTTCAGGGCCGAGAGATTATTTCCATTTTCTCATGGCAAGTATGGAATCTTACACACCATTTCTGAGAGAGCTGGAAGAAGGAAACAATTTTTCAAGCAAATAGATTTAAAATGCACTTCTTTATCATTCTCAGGCTTAAAACTACAAATGAACTCACACCAACATCCTGTTGTCAGTTTGGCTTCTTAACATGTGTTTTTACTATTTACAAAAGCCTTTTCTGTTCACCTTTTAGAAATCTTCTCTTGATTCCATTTCCTTTTCTAATTACAAGCCCATTTCCTTAGTAAGCCCTTGAAAAAGCTTCCCCATGCCTCTAATCATCTCTCCAGTTATAATCTTCAAAATTGTGTTCCATTCAGTTTTCAATTTGGCAGTGCCCAAAGACATATCTCCATGTGGTTAACAACCTTTTATTTGCTGCCAGTTAGGGTTGAGATTTTTTACTTCTGGTCTTTTTGGTCTTTGGCGATATACTTGATGCTGTTTAATACATCCTCCTTCAGCACACTTTCCTTATGCAGGTGTTTGCTTTGTCATGGACTCCTGGGTTTTCTTTTTCTTTTTTCTAGGTGGAAATTTATCCTTTGTAGAATCCTATAATCCAGCCTTTCCTCTTTATATCCTTCATATTTCACCAAAGCCTGGTCTGAGGCACAAAGAATATTTAATTTTAGCTTAGCCTTGATTCAAATACAATAAAATATATTTCAAGACTAACTTTTCTGCTGAAAATCATGGTAGCAACACTAAAATGAACTAAGCTATGCTAACTTTGATCTGCAAAGTGCTCTGGTACATCAATATCATATGGAGAGACTCAGATTCCTGCTGCAGTTGAAAGGAAATTTCCTGCCCTGTCACCCCTATGACGTCATGAAATCTGTGCCAGGGCTATCTCCTGAGTCTTTGGTAGACTTCTGTCTTCATTCACATGAGCAGAACCAAGAACCTAATGGCAGATCCCATAGCAGCAGGATACCTGCCAGATAGTTGTGACACACAAAGCACCATGGTTACTGAGCTCTTCTATGGGGCTTGCCTGTAGCTTTAGAAAGAAATGTCAGACCATAATGGAAATAGGAAGGGGAAGAGCTTTTTGCAAATATCTAGGAATAAAATTTCTCCCTTTCTCCCACCTCATCGAATTGTAATTTTAAGTGGTGTTTCTTTGCCCAGTCAGTTTCTAAGTACCGTATGTCAGTTCAGGAGAAATTAAAAAAGAGAACGATGGACAGCAAACTGTCTCCTTTCTCTAGCCACTTGGAACAACATGCAAAGATGACTTTTTGCATTTATTTGCTCTGAAAAATGGGCATTGCTGTGACAGCTTTCTAGGAACCAGTCACAGAATCCAGAGCAGGGTGTGGCCACTCCCTAAATGCCTCAGATCACAACATCTGCAGAGTAGCTCAGCTCTCTGGCTGCTGGCCATGAAGTCATAGCACTGTCCAAGCCCATCCTGTTGCATGTGGATGAAATTACTCGGGTCCAGTGCTGGATAGATACATCTGCGCTTGTCATGTAATGCTTGTGCCTATGCAGTGCCTAAAACCCCATCGGCAATATGCAGATGATCTTGTCCCAGGGGGAAAAAGGCACTATCAAACATTTGCTATTTTATATGTATAAATACATTTGACGACTTTAGAACTATATGAGCAAGTAAGTGTCTGAAGTAGAGGGCAAATTCATAGCAATTTTCTCTCCTTGAGTATCTTCCCGTGGGAGGGAACTTTTTGAGAGGCTGTGTTCATTTTCCTGTGACTACAGAGAACAATAGAAACCAGAATGATCTTTACAAAGCCCCCACCTCCTTCATGGCATTAGTTAGCATGCAGAGAGTTGCTCTGTGGACAAGAGAAAGACACACATAAAGACTCCAAGGAAGGCTTGTGCTTTCCTCTTCTGAAATCAGTGTTTATAGCCTTCAAGGTATATCACAGTAGGCTGGAAGATGCTAAATACAATCTTTTCATACGTCTTTAGCTGCAAGGACACTGGTGTGTTTCTGTTCCACTTTCCACTTTGCCACATGATTATGCTTTTTAAATTTTCAAGTGTGGGCTGGAATATCTCTTCTTTGAATCGTCAGTTGTAGATGAGTTGCAAGGTTTGTCTGCTACATTCAGGAGAAAAGAGAGCGAAGGTGTATGTTGCCATCTTCTTTTGGTTTGTGGTGCCTTTGTACCTTATTTAGGCACACAAATTAATAGACAATGAATGATGTTATCACTCCTGGAAAAAGACATGCAAAATATTTCACTGTGATGAGCAGATCCATAAGGAGCGTGACTGCAAGCACTGAGGCTTAATCTAGCATCTCGTGTAGGTGAAACTATTTTAAAGGGTAAGATGTAATTTAAAAAGCAAACATTAAAATACATTGAAAAATATGGAAGAAAGCAACAGAAATTATCTCCTCTCTTGTAACAAAACAGCCCTGAAATTTACCTACCATTGTTTGTAGGCATTATCATGAAACAGAATTGTTTGGGTTGAGAGGGATCTTAAAGATGATCTAGTTCCAACTCCCCTGATGCAGTCAGGGACACCTACCACTAGATAGGTTTCTCAAAGCCCTGTCCAGCTTGGCTGTAAACACTTTCAGGGATGGGGAATCCTCTATCATCTCTGGGTAATTTGTTCCAGTGCCCAGCATTCTCATACTGAAGAATTTTTTTCTCATGTCTAGTCAAAATCTAATACTACATAGTGTGTGTTGCTTCCATTTAACTATACAAAGCAGAATAGCAATATAGGTAAAGCAAAATAACTAGGTACAAAGACATACATCTTTATATGTACATGCACATGCACTATAAATTATTCACAGACAAAGCTCCATGCATAACAACAGTCCAGGATTTCTGCTGAGTTACTGAAGGTTTCCCAGTACTGCTATATAATATCCATATGGAAAGTTTTCTTTGCTCCAGCAAGCACCTCATAATAAGTTCACTGATTTTAACTCTTTCTTGATTAGAAATCACAAATTGTGCACCGAGTCATCATCTACTTAAAACCAAACAATTAAGAAATAAATGTGCAATACCTATAGAAAGATCTGTTGGCCATTCTTATTTGCTGTAACTTAGAGAAAAAGCAGTGTTTTTGAAACATTCTTCTTCTGTTTGTTGGCCATGACATAGAGTGGTTTTTTTCTATATTATCAGTCAGGAGTGAGTCAGGAAAGTATATCCTCTGTCTTCCCACAGAAGCAATGCCACTAAAACTGGAATGTTAAAAACTGTCTGGAAACAAAAAAAAAAAAAAAAANAAAAAAAAAAAAAAAAAGAGCAAAACTCATTGATTTGAAGGCAACATACCAAAGACTGCAGATGTTTCATGGCTAAAAGAGACATTCACAGATACTGGGAAAATTCTTTGCTCTTTTCTACTCACAAAGTGCAGGCACTTTCCTTCCTGGTTTATTTTTCCCCAGTATTTTACCTAAGCTGTCACTTCTGTTGAACTGTTCATTGTGAAAGTTAAGCTGTCTCTAGAGATGCCTCCAGACTGCTGCCTTCTACAAGTTTCCTAAAGATAAAAAGAAAGCTATGAGTACAGATTACTAATGCCTTCCCACCTCACAACAGTTGCACCAAAACACAAAAGGCCACCTGAGTTGCTTTTAGTTATGTCCTTGCCATTTCTCAAGGACCTGGAGTTTAACTTCACTGATTTTCAGCCCGGCATAGATCAACATAAAAATCCCCACCATTTCCCTTAAAGTTCCCCTCAAAATTGCCCTTTCTTGAAACATGTTTTGATCTCTTTGTTCTATTCTCTCTCTGTTTTCTCAGAGTGTCAAGTCAATTTCTGCAAATCTACTCACTCCCGATGTCCTGGTCACACATCAGCTGAAGTCCAAGGAAGCTTTTGATCTTCTACCACAAGTAGTCTTTCGTCCAGTATAAAACTGAAAAAACCCACATTAATAATGTAAATTCTTAGAACTTTAAGTAATCTTATTGCAGATTGATGTGAATAATTATAGCAGCATCTGCATAGCCACTCTGGTTCAGGGTTATCATGTGGTGGGGCTTTTCTAAGAGTGTTTAAATGGGTCTGTCTCTGCATTTCACTTTCTCTCAAGTGGGTAGGCAGATAACAACTGCTACTCCAAATTAGAGTCCCCCAGGGCATGTTACATTCCAAACTTGTTAAGGATCAGTTACCTGACAAAAAANNNAAAAAAAAAAGGAACTACTAAAAGTACAACACATTCATCCACAGTTATCAATCAGTATCTGAGTTGGCCTCCTTTAGTTCATGCCTCTTTGAGACATCCCATGGTTTTACCTTCTCTGTGTCTCTGTTGGGTCTGTTCCATTGATGCTGTCTGACTCACGAGCTCCTTTTTACCAGCTTTTAAGATTTGGCGTCCATTTCTCCCCACCAAGGGAAGAAGGTACAATGCTTCCTTTTTTGTCCAACAGATTCGTTCTTGCTCAGTAATTGCCTCATCAGAGAGAGGAGCAACTCCTCATGACAGCAGTCTTTTGTGCCATTAAATATATTTCCATTAAATGCAGTCAAGCTGTCTTGAATTGCAAAGATTTTGCTCCTGCCATTCGTTAACACAGTACATTCTCCATTTAATATATATTTTTTTTTTTCCACAGCAGTTAGACATCCTTTGCTTTAACATCATTGACTACATTATTGGACAGTCTTAACCTAAGTTTGCTGCTTCAGTATCCAGAGCACTGCTCTGGAGTTAAACAAATCTTAAATAGTACAGGAGTCAAATTTAGCAGATTATTTAAGAGGTTTACCCACACTGCAATCAGATTGCAGATATCCTGAATCAGAAGTAACATGTCAAAAACTACTTCATAGAATGTTTAATTTCCTAATATTTGAACTGTGGTCCATTATCTGACATAAGCATGGGTTGTATGCTACGGCAGACAAATACCATATGTCAGACAAATCTTTCTATGCTTGATCACACATTCAACAGATGACTTCTGAAGCAAAGTAATTTCTGGATACCAGGGGGGGAAAAAAAAATTAAAAGTTTTTTTTTTACAGCAAACAAATAAATTTATTTCAGCTGTGCAACATGAATCTTAAGTTTCTGGAATTATCATAACTGCCTTTTTTTTCTTTTTCCTTTTTCTTTTATTCCTTTTTTATTTTTTTTTTAATTTACCAACAATTCTAAAATTAACTTTTGGGGTTTTTTGTTGTTGTTGTTCTTTTGGGGGGTTTTTTCCACATTTTGCCTACACCAGTCTATAGTTAATATTTATAAATAAATCTATAAATATGTAATGTGTAAATGTATAAATGCATAAATAAATTAAAATTAAAATTTTGCTCAGATTATATACTCTGTGCTATATAAAATACTCTTTCAAATATAAGAACCAGTAAGTGCTGTTCAGTTAGTCAGACTTTGTAGTCCGTATTACCCTCTACAATGTTTTAGCTGATATTTTGGTTTTCTGCAGTCACAGGTCTCCATAGTGACATGCTGCCTAAGAAAAATATTTCTTAACAATTTTTGCGTGCACATGAGGCTCTGGCTGCACTGCTTCAGTTCTGTGGAAAGCTCTGGACAGAATGTTTGCTCTGTGTGAGACTTTTCCAGATATATATTTGAGTTCTAAGTCATACCAGACTTTGCAATCCAGATCTGCCTGCAAAGCCCTTTGCAACGATTGCCACCAGAGGCTTGTGATCAGCTCCTGCTAGCACTCATATTCCATATTTTTAAAATGAACTGGTTTTGCATGCATGGACTAAAGACAGAGCCTCTGATTCTTTTTGTGCATGCTGACATGCTGTTCCAGTTAGGTCTCCAGAAGCATATGCCATGAGTCTCCAGTGATCACCATTCTGTGTTAAAAGTGTTGCCCCAAGGCCTTGCTTAGAAGCCTCAACTGCCAGCTTTGTTTGGTGCTTATTATCATACACTCTGAGGACAAGTTCCTCCTTTATCAACTATTTGAGATTCAGGAAGTCCCTGTTGTGATTACCACTCCATGCCTATTATGCATTTTTACACACTAAAGACCTTCAGACAGCAGTTTAAATGATTTAGAGTTGTTTGAATATAAACTCTCTCCTTTTCTTTAAGTTTCTCTATGTCTTCTTTATATATGTATGATAATATAATAATAACAGACCTATTTGCATCCTTTGCCAAGCTTTTTTTTTTTTTTTTTCCCCCTGCTATATTTTCCTAGGTTGGTTATTTCTTTAACCTTGAACTCACAGTTTTGTCTTCTGTATTTCAACCTCCTAATTTGAATCCCCTCCAGGAGTTTACCAGAGTCTGATTGCAACATTTTTCTATTATTTTCCACCTCATCTTCTTCTCATGGTTTCATGTCATTTATTGTGTATTTGTGGAAAATACTCATGACTTTAAAACTATTTTCCAAGCAATGTGGTAAAGTGAGACCTTCTAAATGGTGCATTAAAAATGGCACAGGTATAAGACTTTTTTTCTAGAGGACCCGGTTAGAACATAGCCGAAGCATCCAATGGTCCCATGAATCTGTTCCCTGGCTATGAATTTTTTTTTCCTCTTTCTACGTGCTTTGTTGGCTGCCAGCCACAGGGAGGTATTCATCTTTTTTTTTTTTTTTTTTTTTTTTTGTGGAATAAACTAATTTTTG
>VWZI01012088.1:79284-120936 GCA_013396835.1 Psilopogon haemacephalus
TTCATTTTTTTTTTTTTTTTTTCATTGTTATTGTGGAATAAACTAATTTTGGAAGCTCTGTGATAGTTTCTATTTTATGAAACTTTGCCAAAATAACTCTTCCAAGATTTTGTTTCATCTCCAGAGAGAGATTTCTAGGAACATCTATGACAGAACAACTGATTCAGTCACTCTTGATTTTTGTTTTTGTTGGCTTTCTTTGATGACTTTAAAAACATCTGGAAAACAATCTCTTGGCCCTCAAGCTGCTGTCCTTCCAAGAAATGCGTTCTGTCAGCAGTCAGTAGGTGGGAGATGTCTGCTGCATGAGAGTAGGTACTCCATTTGTGACAGCAGTTACGAAGTGTATCTACTAAAGCTGCTGTTTACATCAAGGCCGCAGTGAGAAAAGCAGTCTCCTCATCTATGAAATAGAAGCTGTGTGTGTCTGCCTAACACAACCAGGGTTTATTTTCAAATGCTTTTTTGAAGCTTTGCATATCGTCTTCCCTATCTAGATTTGGAGCTTTACATCTCTCTGGACTAAAGGTTGTGAGATGTCCAGTTCTGATTAAGACAATATTCTTATGCAGATCACTGATAGAGATTCTTACATTGAAGATATGCAATTTTTTGTAGGCTTTTTTTTTTTTTTTTTTTTTTATTNTATCTTAGCACAAAACAACACTTGAATTTATATTTTCTTCCACATAATTCACAATTATTTGTATAACTTCTCCCAAACTCACTCCGTTATAAATTTCTGGATTATTTTTCTTGCATTTTCATTTTTCTCCACATCTGCATGTTGCTATGGACCCATGGTTTGCAAAACCATTTTGCTCATTTTCATCTTATGAAGTCTGGTCTGATTCTTTTCTGCAGTTAAGTAAAGTGCAAACATTTTATCTAGCTTCACGTTGAGTTCTCCTAGCCTCAGGCCTCTGATACCCACTGTAGATTTGTCTAAAAGCAAGGCTAGCACTGGCCTCCAAAACACTCTGACTCAGTCTCAACTCTGTTGTGGACACTTCAGAGGTATTGCTTTTTTTTTATTTATAGGCAGCTGATCTCTCAGAAGCCTCATGCTTCCTAGGTGTTAACCTTCTTCAGCACATTTCTATTCCTAAATCAGCCATGGGTTTTTAAACAGATCTCAGTTCTCTTACTTTGCTGTCTTGAACACATAGCAACCTTTTGCTCACCTTTCTCTTGTACCTGCCATCATGAAATAGAGATCTCTTTCTTTTGACCACTTCTCGTGTGAGTTTCTGAGAGATTATGCTGGTTTAGAGTTCTTAATTTTGTATTAGCCCTTTGCTACCTTTCCTTCTTCTCCTCTTTTTTCTTCTCCTTCCATCTATTGTTCCATAGCCTGTTCTGAGATGATGATTAATAAAGGACTCTGTGAGAGAGCTTATGAAGTATAAGACATTCATATGTTAAGGTGACCAACCATTATGTGGAAGGTCTTGAAAATGAAAGAGAGCTCTGCATCTTTCTTTGGCTGCTAATCAACGAACAACAGATGTGACATTTCAGCCTTACACGCAGAAGTGGCTTCAGGGTTTGCTCTTTTGACAAAATAGTTGCCTGGAGATTCTTTTGCACTGCTCTGAATTTCTGAGAAAATACAGCTAGATGCAGTATTTTTTATCTTCTACTTCCAAGTTTGCATTGTTTGTATGTTGTCCGTTTAGTCTTGGTGGCACAGAGGAGCATATGTTTTGTAGAGGAAAAAGCAAAATTAGTTTATCTCCTTTATACAAAGCCAATTATATTTATGCACCTAATAACCTAAGGCAAATTAATTCTAATAATGAAATAAAACCATCATTATTTTTAGCTGTAATATAATTCCTGAAGATAATTATTTTTAAAATAACTTTTTTTTAAAAAAGTATTTGTTAACTTAAAGGGAAACTCTATTAATAAATGGTGCTCTTTTTTCACTGTTACTACCTTTTTTGATTGCCCCTCTATGGCGAAACATAACCTTATTGATTCGAATTTGTAAAACACCTCTGTAACTGTACTGTGACTCATGGGGGACCACAAAATCACTCTGTGACCTTCCAAGTCTCTCACAAGTACCAGGAACAATAATTTCTAGTAGCAATATTTCAAAACAGGCAGAGCAATAATTTTAAAGCACCAATTTGCAATGTCCAGAATGAAAGACTGTGGGTGAAAATGGAGATACAACAAGGTTTTGGATGCTAGTAAGCTATAGAGCAAATATGCCAGGCTATGTTGCTGGATGATGAATTAGTCTTCGACCTGTGCCTGTCAGTTCCCTCTGATTTTTTTCTTCCATCCCCCTAGACACTGTAGTTTGCTTTTACTTTTCTTTTGAATTACATATTATTGGGTAGTAAACAATAAGCCATAAGTCTGTGTATTTTGCTTTTTATTTTGCAACATCATCTGGTCAAAAACGTTGGGTGAAAAGTCATTTTCTCTAGAGGTTAAAGTTTTATGAGAAAATGCTTTTTCATGGGAAAATATAATTTAATTATTTTTTCAGTGGTAAGGTCTCTAATGAAAGTCAACTAACTCAGTTTTTACTTCTTGTTTTGTTGAGCTTTAAATTCAAGGCGTGTTTTCTTACTTTTATACGTCAATGAAATAAAAATTGTCAACCAATTTTGCCTGAAAATCAAGAGATGTTGAGAGGATGGCACTGGCAGAGAGGGTTTAGCTCCAGTCAAACCCTGCTCCCGTTGAATGTTTGCTTTATCTCCATTGAATGGTGGCTTTAAGATGGAACCCATGAGATGGACAGGATAGATGGTTTCTGTAAAGCAGTGGCTCTCTTAGCAAGAGGCAGACAGCAAGCCTTAAGTAGACACAATGCATGTGACAACAGTAGCACAATTATCTGTGTTCACTGCACCCAACTGCTGCGGGTGCTCTTCAGCAAGTCAGGTCAGCACTGTGGGGAGCTCTGCTGGCACCGCAAGGCCACTTAAGTTCTACTGAGACATCACCTGAATGAAGCTTCTCTGGTTGGCCAAGGTAGTATAATTAATGGAGACAAAGACTGTGAAGCTTGCATTATAACATCTATTGACAACATACATTCATCCCTGCTTCTTCAGGGTAAAGCTCCTTGTCTGTCCTGTTCCTACAACATGAAGTGACTAATTTAGCAATTCAAGGTAGCAACATCCTTCTTTTGACCAGAACACCTTTACTCCTTTCTCCCATCTTGTCAGAATCCACATGCCACAGTCAATCCCACGGTATTTTATTGCCCAAGTATCTTAAAATCGGTGAGCTGGGTCTTCTCCTGCTGGAAACACATTTTAGTCTTTATCTGGCCATTTTCTGCTCCTCTCCCTCTACCAAGGCACAGCTCTCATCCATGCTAATGTGAGACACACTTCAATGCTAATTAAAGGGAGCATTAACCAGTGTCTATATTTGACAGTACTAATCACATCCATCACGTACACATGTGACAGTGCTATCAGTACCACGAATCAGACTCTTTTTAGTGTACCTTTTTCATCTTTTTACTCAAAAAAGCTTCTGTTCACTGACAGCTTCCAGCTCTGATAGTACACTCTTCCAGATCCTTGAAGAGAAGTTCATCACTTCTATTCCAACTTCTATAAGCCATAATTTTGGCTATTAATAAGTATGTTTTATTTCTAACTATGCGTTAGAAACTAAACTGCAACACAATGAAGTCATTGCTTTACTTGTTCTTCTACTTACTAGCTCCTTAAATGACTTCTTTTATTTAGCACAAAACACCAACTGTTACTAGACAGATATATTAGGGCCAATGTCTAGTCTCAGTTAAAACACAAAGACCCATTCACTGAGCAGAGAAAATATGATTCAGGCTGAGAAAGCAAGGCTCTATTTTTGTCCTTATAAATTATTTTATAAATTTTCCCCAAAAAATTGCCACATAGAAATTCATGGTTTGGCAAAGCTCATTTCAGTAGAAAATCACCCAAAAGGGATTCCTCTTTGGGATCTTCCTCCTCCTTTGGGAGGAAAACTGAAAATTCTTGAACACCCATCTGTGTTTTCTGTGACTTGATTGGGATTTCTGGACTTGGGCAAAACACCAGTAGGACATACTAAACACCAATAGGAGGTTTAAAAAAAAAAAAAATTAAAAATAAAAAGGTGATGTTCCTATGTAGTCCAAAGTCTTAGTCATTATGAGCAACAGAGGTTAACCACATGCTGTCTGGCTGCTTATCTTCCCACCACCCAAATCTGACAAAGAAACTGAGACAAACATATATTACATTCTTACTACTTTGGGAAATTCAGAAGTTGGAGGAAGAAAAGAGGTCACATCAGCCATGCTGATGGAGAACAGGGAGAGCTTGTCCGTTGTCTTGTTTGGCAGCTAGTTTGTCTGGCAGCGCACTTCAGGCAGCAGGCAATCCCCATGCACTGCAGCTCAATGACTGGATCTGTATAATCCTGCAAAGTCCCAAATGTGTGGGAGTAAATATGGGATAGAAATGGAGGCAATGACTGGATGGGAGAGATTGCTCAAGACCAATGCTAGGAGAAGCAGCTGAAGGGCATTTATAAAATGCTGGGAGGACCTAAAATGCTGATTTCAGTAATAATAGCAGAAGGAATACAGGAAGGACAGCCTGGGTTGTCACAAAGACGGATTGAAGATGAGTTGTTGAGCAAAAATCCACAAGGACCCTCATCTTGATTAGCACCACAATCACAGAACCACTTGTTTTAACATGATAAGGAAAGGAAGAGAGATAGGCAGCTACATGCTCTGAAACGGTGGCTCAGAGAGAGTGCCTTATCAAGCAATTGGTCAGAAGAGTACAATTAGCTCCATTCAGACTGAGTTATGGGAAATCATAAGCCTGTCTCAGCTGCAATAGAGAGCATCTGGACTCTGAAAGTCCACTTCCTCGCTACAGGCAAAAATTCACACTCAAGAGCAAAAACTTGTCAAGACATCCAGAAGACCACTCATGCCAAGCAAAAGGCAATAGGTTGGCCAATGGTGAAATAGGAATACAATAAAAAAAAACCTCAGGAGCTTTGACTTCCTCCAAAGTCATATGATACAAGTGCTTTCTGAAGTACTGGTACCCAGTACGTGTCAGATATCTTTTCAGCGAGGACTTGATTTTGAGTAGTAATAAAAAGTACTTCAAAAGATCTGTACTGACAGGATGATAATTTCCATTTCCTTTCAGTCCCTCAGCAGGGGCCCACCTAGTTTCCAAGAAAATTAGCAGATGAAGTACACCTGTAGGCATTTCCCCTGTGTAGCAGGCTGACACAGCCAGCCTGTACCAGGGAACCAGTAAGCCACTGTCAGTACTGAATTTAATGCTCAAGGATGCCACATTGCTCTGACAACTCTGATTCACCTGTGGGGGGCATATAACCCTGCTACTGCACTGAGGCTTCTGCCTTCAGCAATCTGTTCTGCCTCTGGTGTTTATACCGTGAGTACATAGGTGAGTCCTGTGCTAATGAAGCAGTTTCTGGGGTGGAGCACCACAGCTGGCATTAGTTCTGGCTTTTCCGTAAATACTGTATTTTAATGCCAGAGTACAGTTGATGCTACTGGAGCAGCTGAGCCATCCCTGCAAGTAGAGTGGGGTAGACACATAGAGAAGAATACAGCTACGGTGTCCTGAGGTCAATCATTTCATGGATCTATTTTAAATCAAACTGTTGCAGCTTACGTAACATTTTCTTAGTCATTTGGTCAACTTTCCCTTTACTTACACCACCTCCAAATTTTGTCCTAACACAGATGTCTGAATTTCCATTAAGCAATAGTTTCTTTAACACTGGTTTTCAGTGGTTTTGCAAAATGAAATGAAAGTACCACAGCTCAGCACAGCAGGGCATCTCCAGGCAAAATGTGTCACATTTATTTAGGCTACAACCTTCTAGCCATTTATCCAGGAAGGAAACTGTGCAGAAGGAGACACAGCTTAAAGACTCAGTAAAGATATTTCCTTCCATCTTGACTTACCAGCTGACACATTCCATATGCTCTGGTTTGTTTCTTATTAATTTAACTAACAATAGAAAATATATTTAATGAATTATGATCCTGTGACAACAAATCAGCTAGACTAGTATGTATAAAGGTCTCTCTTTAAACTTTAATTAGTTTAACAACGATGTGCCTCCTGCCTGTGTTTGCATTTCAAGCAAATACACATCAGCTCAGAAGCAGGATGCTTTGTATTTAACATGGAAAGTGTCTCTCAGCCCAGGCTTATTTATAAAGCAATTTAAAAATAATCTCGATTCAGTGGAGTTCAATCAGGGATGGAGTTACCCTGACAAATATAAATAATATTATTAATATATTACTATATTAAACCACCTATCAAGTACTTGACTACACAAATAAACATAAAAAAACAGGGAGAAGGAAGATGTAGAGAGTTGATTCAACATAATGTTTCTTCCTCCTGAAAACCCTCTCCATGCCCCTTGCCCAAAACTGGGAAAGGTAGCAGGCTTGCACTACCACTACACACACTCATCCTGCCTTCCCTAGAGCACCCTCTGGGTGTACACTTTGCTTTTTTCATGGGTCTGAGTGATTATGCATCACTGCTGATCATGCATCATGGAACAAGTACCCTGCTAGGGCCTTCTGCCATCTGTACTTTGAGGATTCACCACACTTCCTCCTGCCTCCTGTCTTCCACCTCTGTTCTCAGCCTCATATCTCTGTGTGGTGCCCCATCCTTCTTGGCTTCACCCCATAGCACACTTTCTCTCTTGAGTCCAATGGGAAGAGGATGCACCACTGCCTGATGCAGCTTTGAGCCATTCCCTCACATCATATGCAATGGTATGGGTGGGATCTATTCCAAAATTAATATAGTTTATTAATTTTTATATTAAGAAATCTCACCACAGACCATAATTTTTAAAATAATAGCTTCTTTGCACAGTCATGAAAAGTATTACACAGAGGGAATTAGGGAATCTAGAACACTTAAGAAATAACTAGCAATAATACAACATTAAACTATTTTTGAAAGAGAATCTTGTGGCCAATATGCTGCTCATCCTTGAGGGAGACCCAGGAGTCTCCTTTCTGCTAAGGCAGAAGGCACAATAGAATTCAGTTATAGAGAGGCTTTTGAATATTTACTCACCAAGTATTCTCTCCAGATCCCCAGGACTGGCTTATAGTTTCAAGACAGTACCCAACCACTTGAAGGGAGTTCTCTTGGAGTCTTAATAGTTGCTGAGACTTCTAGTTCCTCCCAGGCTCTAAAAGGATGCTGGGAAAGAGGCAGAAGGTCTCTGACCTAATCCTGGATCCTCTTGGACTCCAGACTTGGCACGGAGGTTTGCAGAGGTGCAGGCAGGATGTCGTGCAGATGTGCAGAGAGCACGATGTCAGTGGCACTTCTTGCCACATCATGAGGCACTTAATGTCTTCTCCTGGTAAACCTGAGGCACTTCTGGGTAGTCAAAGCTTATACATCAAAGCTGAGCTGGCCTGAAGCACATTGTTAGAGCAGAGCACACTGAGTCAGGGCACAGCACATTGTCAGAGCAGAGAACACACTGCTTGCAACTTAGCTCCATTTATATTATTTATCTGAGCATAATGGCTCCTTTGGCCACAGAAATTCAGCAATCAGAATGGCAGTTTGCCAAAAGTGACCATATTAAGTCAAACCCTTATTTGGGCAAGACACTAACAAGTGCATAAATACCTGTGGATACCTGTTTATCACTTTGGGAGGGGACATAACGAAATGACCCAAGCCTTTGTTTTCCCCTCCCACCCTTGCTTCCCCCATCAGCAGAACGGTGGGGCAAGCCAGGACATGTTATAGACCTATTAGCCTTCCATGATATCATATCACTGAATAAGAAGAAGAGGAGATCGGCACCTTCCTCTCCATTTCCTTTCTTCAGGAAGATGTAGAAAGTTTTCTGCTTCCTCACAGGAGTTAGCCACTCCTGTGGATTCCAACCCTTTCACCAGCTTTGTTGCCCTGCTCTGGATGCATTCAGTGACCTCCACATCCTTCTTAAATCATGGGGCCCAGAACTGCACACAGTATTCAAGGTGAGGCCACAACAGCTCTGAATAGAGAGGGATGGATAATCACCCCTTTCGACTAGCTGACTAGGCTGTGTTTGGTGTACCTCAGGAACAGTCCACACACAGCTCAGACAAGGGAGCAGGAAAGCACCGTGAAAAGGTGAAGCGAAACAAGATAAGTGCAGATTAAGAAAATGTGGGAACAGCAACATTCACCTCCCTGTGTCCTATTTTCATACACTATAGGTAGGAAGGCTCCACCTAAACACCACATTCAAAGATTAGCAGTTCACAGTTTGGATCTCTGCCTCACTAATGAAGAAATCATCACAAAATTTAGCGCCTGGGTCAGATTCTAGGACAGTGACTAGGACAGGATCATCCTTCCACATACCAGCAATGTTGCCACCATTCTCTAGGTGTGTTTGAGGATTCTGACACCTGGAAAGAGCCAGCAAAGTCCCTGCTGCACCCTGAAGAAGATATCATTAGAGCCACTGGAAAATAAACAGAATAGTTCATACCCTTCGCCTATGGCTTTGAGGAACAGAGATGTACTATGCAGGGTTTCTGCTTGAAAGTTTATTTCACACAGTTTATATCATCTTTAATCACAGTCTTAAAGCTATGTGGAAACAACATTATAGAACAGACCCATAAATATCACAGGTAATGGCTCAAATTTGTGGGCCACAGGTCCATTTTGTGGACATAAAATCTGCATGGGATGTGGGACTCCAGACCAGGTACAGATAGGACCTTTCCACGCATAGTGATTACCAATTTCTTCATTAACACTTAAAAATTCCACTCATCTTGAAAATCATATCCATGGAGTAGGCACAGTCCCACCAACTCATTTTGGTGTGATTTGAGTAGTGAACCTACACAGACTCTTAACTGGACACTCTTGCATTTTACTTTCTTCTCTCTCTTTGTTTAATCCCCGTGTCCTCAGACCATTGCATCCCACCTTCTTCAGGTAATTTCCAGCTGCTTCATGGCAATACTGCAACAGTGCTTGCTGCCAGACCGACTCCACAGCACAGTAGACCCTTGAGCATCTTAAGGTATACCTCTGGAAGCATGCCAGAAGTGCTCAACATCACTTTTGTGTCATGTTGCATCCTCCACAACATAGCCTGAGTGCCCATCATACTTTGAAGGAGGTGAGAGATCAGCTGCCCCAAGGGAAGAGGTGGAGAAATAGGGAGGTAGTGTGAGTGGTGAGGTTGTAGAGGCTGATGGATGACACTGAGAGAAGTAACAGCAGAGAGATATCACAAGTAGCAGTTACAGCATAGCCTTTAGGACAGCATTTCCTTGGCTCAACAAGCTCAGGACTGAGCAACACGATCTCTTCTTCACCTAGCCAAGGAAGACCTGGCATACCAGGTGACAGCAATCAAGTGAGAGAATATAGACAGAGAGTTCAAGTGGAAATAAAAAGTAATTTGATGCATAACACAGTAGAAAGAGGAGAGCCACCTCTGAAAGGTATATAAGTTTCAGCATTTTCAGGCCGTTTCAGGTGTGCTGTGGTTCACCATCTGCTCTATCACTCCCAGCAGGTGGTCTGTCCCAGGGAAGGCATCATGAATGCTGAGAGCAGTGGAAGTGCAGGCATCTACTCTGAGGAAAGTACCTGATAGAATTTTATCCTACTGGATAAATCTCAGCCAAAATCACCAGATTAATTCCTTTAGCCCTGGCAACAAGAATGCTACAGCAGGATATTGTATAGGTGTTTAGTGGCCCCTAAAAGCAAGAGAAAGGGCTGTTTTGTTTGATTTAGGTGGCTGTGAGTTTATACGAAGGCTGGGAGCTCAGTTTAAATGCTAATTGACTCATAAACAAGCCTGAGTTAAATAAAAGAATCGACTAGCATCAGCTGAGCTAGATGAGTTTAGAAATGAGGCCTTTTGTTAATCAGAGAGAGTTTGTACTGGGATAGGCCAGGCATGGCTCCAAAAGCAGCATCAGATTAAACCTCCTACTCAAAAAACACTCATTAAAAAGCAACTTTCATTGAAAAAGATCCCACTTGTCACTACCAGCCATTGTTAGGTAGTGAAACAGTGACAGATATTTTTGAAGACTATTATGGGGAAATAAATATTTATTTAGCTGTCGAAAGTAATTAATCCCTGCTGTTTGCTTTTTATGTAAGCACATACAAGGCAGGACTGTCTTTGTACTTGAGTTTTAGCAGACAAGCCTGTGTAGAGGTTCCCATGGTTTTTGAAGGCAGTAACAAATTCATTCCTAATACCTTCTGTGCGACTCAAGAATTCCAACCATCAAGCAGTAATAGACTTATCCTATCCTTACTGAGTTGAAGCAGGAAGCAGATAAATGAAGGAACAAGGACAGACAAGAAAGGTGTGCCATGGAAGGCTACAAGAAGCTGGCATCCTAATGGTGTGGGATCTATTGAAGGAAATTGCTTTCATGGAGTATCAGCTTGAGAGTCAGAAAAAAAGGGGGGGAAAATAAAAGGAGATTAAGCTTTAAAAGCACAAGAAAAAGGATCAATAACCATCTTAGATGTATTTTCAGGGAAGCTGGCATGGATACCACAAAGATGTTACTCAGTGAATATGTTGGCATCTCTCCCATTTAGAAGTTACACAGTCAAAGGGCAATTAGCACATTCAAAGGAACAATAATTAAACAGTACCAAACAGGCAGTCCATAAAATGATTAAAGCATATGTTATAAATAGAGATATAGACCCTAGCTCAGTGCTTGTATGAGAGTCTCTCTGTCCTAAGAATCACTTGAACAAGGTATATCCACACTGCAGCACATGAGCTACTGATGATAGCTACATATAAGCTTCATAACGTGCAGATTGTTTTTGCTTTTAAAATTTTACCAGCTAAATGTCATTGCTACATGCTTCAAATCAGGTGCAATTTTTCAAAAAGTAGCTCGTGTGCTAGTTCCATATATCTTTTCCCCCAGAAGTATTTTATTGCAGAGCAAAATGACAGATGCAATTAGATAACGTTGAGCAGATTATAGTTTGAGAATGTTATGCTGTGTTACATATTCACAAGTGAACAATAGCAAAAGGGGGGAAAAGAGATGGATATCTTTTCTTAGTACCTATTTTTAAAGTTGGACTAAGAAATGTGTCTTTTCTAGGTAGGCAAATATTATGAGGCTGTATGAATTCAGTTGTGTTTTCTCTTCTTAGCTACAAGGATGATTTCTGACTCAGTTTAGCTTTAAAAATTACTCTGGTATTACTGGAAAAATTTAGAAATGACCAAGAGCTGGATTTGTGACATGACAGTTGGGTTCAGACTCGCTGAGCTTATTTTCCTTTGAAACCAAGCAATATTTGCAAGCCTACACACTTTACTCTCTTTGTTGACCTGTGTCTCAGCTTACCTGCCAATAGTGAAGCTATATCCCTTGGACTGTGGACCAGATTACAAAATTACAGTACAGATTAGGAAGCACTATTCCATTAAACTGAACACTGCTGGAGACCTCTGTCTTCCAGAACAATGAAATATGGCAAGAGCTAGTCCCTGTTCAGTCTGGAGAAGAGGAGGCTCCCAGGTGACCTTCTTGTGTCCTTCCAGTATCTGAAGGGGATCCACAAAAAAAGGCACATTTTAGGCTATCAGGTAGTGACAGGACTAGGGGCAATGGAGTAAAGCTGGAGATGGGAAGATTCAGACTGGAGGTGAGGAGGAAGTTCTTCAGCATGAGACTGGTGAGACCCTGGAATGGGTTGCCCATGGACGTGGTTGGGGCCACATCCCTGGAGGCGTTTAAGGCCAGGCTGGATGCAGCTGTGGTCAGCCTGCTCTAGGGTAGGGTGTCCCTGCCCATGGCAGGGGGGTTGGAACTAGATGATTCTTGTGGTCCCTTCCAACCCAGACTATTCTATGATTCTGTGATTCTACAAGTCTATGATTCTATTCCGCTTTATGCTTAAAATTTATTTATCCAAATCTGAGATATTCTAGTCTTTATACTTAATGGTAAGAAGGACACAGCCTCATGGGATGATTTGTTTGGCCCATTTTATGCCACCTGTTAAGATTCTATGCTTCATACAAAGGAGAAAAACACCCTCTAATATCTTTCCATCAACTATAAAAGTTGCTAAGCATAACTTTGTCAGAGCTGAATAGACATCACTTCAAGTTATCTAAGTGAGTCTGCTTCTGTGGGAAGAGCACAGAGAAAGCTCATTATACCTTCCCCCCTCATTTTTGTACCCACACAACAGTCAGGCACAATCAGACTCCTTCTTTAAAAATTATTATAGCCAGAAGTGTACTTTTACTCAGTTTTGTCCAGCCAGTAGTCTGAAAGATCATACAAAGATAAAGAATCTTTTCCTGTGCTTTGTAGAGTGTGAGTGTCTCCCAAGGTCACTCCCTTCTCCAGGCTTACACAGACACACAGTGTCATTAGGCAGAAGGACCAACACTTTTCTTTCACCAGTCCATTTCCCTTCCAAAACATCCACTGTGCCATTGCTCTGTGCTAGGACTGCCTTGGCAAGTTGAGGGTGAGATTTTTGCTTTGATAGGCACACTTGAGGGCAGACCAGAGAGCCAGCTCCCTTAGATATGGTTTTCATCTCATTCTTTCATAGTGAAAGTATTCTGATTACAGTGCCAGCAAGGCAGAAGAATGCAAGATCTGCATCCCTACCGGTAATGTACATCAAGACACAAGGCCATGGAAAACACTTCATTAATTAACTAACAGCAGCACTCTACCCTTTCCTTGCACAAGTCAGGGAAATAATTTTGTTCAGAGATTTGAAAGACCAGCTTCTAGGTCACTGGACAAAAACATGAATACATTTCAATGATTTCTGTACCTTTAGATTCACTCTTCCCTTCCCAGAATAATGTGCATGATAAGTAGCCAGTTCCCCATATTTGCTGCTGCTGCTGCTGCTGCCCCATTTCAGTTTGCCTGTAAGCCTATGTTATTTTCATTAGCTGGCCAGTCAGTCACTTTGCCACTGTGTGATAACCATTCAAATCTGTCAAGTTCTCTGGAGTCATTTGATGCTGCTCTCAGATTGGTAAGCAGATATTATCAATACCCTGTAATAGGCAGTGTGTGTGCAAGGCATCTCATTTAGAAGAAAGTATGATTTAAATAGATCTTACAGAAACTGTAAGGAATGCTGTGAATATGCTCAATATTGAATTCGCTGCAGTGTGGGAACTGAATACTTTGATATGTCTAAAGGAAAAAAAATGACCTGCTATAGTTACAGTGGATTTTATTCCTTATTTAATAGAATTTGACTTTAAAATGGCAACCAAAAAGTATTTCATTCCCATCCAAACATTTTAAATAAATGCATTATAAGTTCCATTTCAGTTGAAATATGTAAGAGATGCACTTAGCCTTCAAGGAGAAAATCCTATCTCTGTTTCATGTGTCATGAGCTCCTTTTAATTTTTTTTTAATTAGAGTGTCCCTATTTGAAATCTGCCCACCACATTATATGCTTACTGGTTAATTTCATCATCTAATTACCTTGATGAAGCTCATCAAAATAACTAAAATTTATTCAGAATAGTGCAGCCTTTATTTTTGATCAGTTTTGCTCACTTTCAGCAGGTAACCCTTGATAATATAATCACTGGTAATAGAAAGTCACATTTAATAATGAAAGACAAAAACCCTAAAACAGAGAGATAGGAGGAAGCTATTGGAAGACTGAAGTGATAATAAAAAATGACTACAAACCAAAGTTGCATTGCTTAGAGATTATTATTGATATTTCAAGAGCTACCATATGCTTTGCAAGCTGTGACAGTCACCCTTATAGTCACAGGGATGAAATGATCAACTGCTTTTTGCATTCAAAGTGATAGGAACAAACATGATCCAAGTAAGAGAAGCTGCTATATAACAAACACCACAAAGGCATCATGTGTCTTAATTATCATTCTGGGGATGAAGTCCACTTGATTTGGTTTGGAACCTCAGCTGAGAGTTCCACATGCACTAAGTGCAACATTTATTTACTAGTGTATTATTGCAGAGAGAAAAGTTAAACAAGTTCAAGAAGTTACCATCTCATTATTTCATGCAATCTTGCTTATGCATCATGATGCACATTTGACAGCATTAATGCCAGCGCTGTGCAGTCATGGCCTTAGCACAAAAATGATGATCCTGGACTGAGTGGCAGGCAGGACTCAAGTAGATCACCCAGGTTTTCTCAGTGACATTTAAGCTGGAGATTCAATGCTTGTATAAAGGTCTTGTCTTCTTATAACCTGCTACAAACCCTGCACTGCATCCTCTGCATCCTGTATAATTCTGGGGACGAGAATTCTGGCAGAACCACTTCCAGACAGGATATTTACTACCATCACAGTGGTCCTTCCTCTGCAGTGACACAGCTACTTCAGGAAGCACCAGAGTGCATCAAGCCACAGCACACCTGACTGCACCCTTGACAGACCTTGAAGCATGGATCGAAGGGTATGGCTCAGAAATCTCCCACTGACCTCATTTTGGATTCAGACTTGACAGGATATTAATCCCCCCTGCAATCATGATGGCTACGCTCTCAGCAGAAGTAATGCACTCTCATTATTGGAGGACCTTGAGCTTCACAGACCATAACAGCATCGATCCTGTCACTGCACATGCAGAAAGTCCATGCTGGGGAATCTCTGCATGGACAGTAACAGCTTTTGCTCACTGTCAGTCCTAGGGAAACATGAGACAAATAGTTTGCTGTAGGACTCTCGTCCAGCAGCTGCTTCCTAAAAGCAACAATTAATTTGGAGTGGGCACAGAGAAAGGAGATGAAAAGTGGTGATATGCACAGCTTCTTGGCCTGACCTCGAATACAATGGGATGTGCAGCACAGTTCTCTGACAACAGATGATGTGCAGGGCTTCACTCATGTCTTCATTTGCTGAATCTTGTTATAGCTGAAAATGGGCAGCTCAGAGGAGTTGTTTCTTCTGTCTCCACTATAAAGCATGAGGCCTCAAGTAATAGCATATTTCTTCACTAAATCTTATATCGCATTTGCAACAGGAAGAGGTTAGCCTCCTTCAAAACAATATAGATATATTTAAGGAACATAAAGCAAAGGAGAATTTATTTAACAGTGCAACACATACATACATATCTTCTATTTGCTCCTTTAAAAAAAATTATTTACTCTTACATAAGTTCATTGAAACTAGCAAGAACTTTACTAATAATTTTATTTTTCACCATTGCTTAAAAGTCATTTAAAAAGAGTTGGCACTTCACATAAACACACCAACATATCAGCTGAAGTTTTAAACAGAATTATATCAATATAGTAGAAATAAGAAACACTTTTTGAACTTCCCTCATTTTAGTCAGAGAAGCACAGAGTTGTTTCAGCTGGAAAAGACCTTTAAAATCGTCGAGTCAAATCATTATCTAACTCTACGAAGACTGGTGCTAAACCACATCCTTTAGCACCACATATATGCTGCATCAATAGTTTCATTTTGTTTATACAAAGTTTTCTTACATGATTCCCATGCACCAGAGTTATTTTGCAGCACAGGTAAGCATTTGCATCTGATGTATTCAAACTTTAGTTTTCTTATTTTTATTAAATCACCAAAAAAAAACCCACCTAAATTTGGGGTGGGTTTTTTGTTTTTTTTTTTTCTAAATTTTTTTTTTACTCTTGAATGTAATCTGAATCTGAGGGCAAAGAGGATATGACAGAGTCCCTGCATCTTCAGCCAACCAACAAGAGAACTGAGACAAAATGTAGGCCAACTTATTTTTTTTAAGGTATAAATGTTCTTTTTATCAAGCTTGAGCCAGTGTGGAAGTTTCATTTAAACATAATCTGCAAAGCAAAAAATTGGAATTACATACAAACTTCTGCACAAATATCTCCAGGCTGTGGAGTGCAAGAAAATCCAGTACAGAAACAAGTGTAATATTTTAGTGCATGAGGGAGGTTCCTGACATAAAACCTCCTAACTAACTGCAGAGACCTCAGCATTCATTGACTCCAGATTGACTATTTCAACTGAAATGAATTTTTGGAGATACTCTCTGAATGCCCACAGTGTCACTTGCTGAGATTTTTTCAGTGACAGAAACACAAAAGAAAATTTCACAAAGAAAATGGAATGCAACATTCCTTTAATAATATTGGTAATTACTGCATTTTCTGCTGTGTCTATCATCTGGGCTGGGGCATACTGAGAGACCATGGACTACATGTGAAAGGTGTGTGAGGGAGAAGCAAGTAAAGGAAGGCTACTGTCACTACATTCAGATCCAACATCCAAAGCCTCCACCTCGACCCCAAAATGTGTAGAAGCTTCTCAGAAGAAAAAGAACACAAAAGCCTTGGTTCAGGGTCTACAGGTGCCAACAACCAGCACTCAGTTAACAGTGCTGAAGGTGGAGCAGAACTTTTTGTACTAGAGCAGAGCAACTTGTTCCATTCCTGAAGGCGAAAGGAAGAAAAAAAAAAATCAAACCACCACCAACAACAAAATTAAAAAAAAAAATCCAACAAACAAAAAAGCCTCAAGCAGAAGCAAGGAAGCAAGTAGCAGATGCTGCAGGTAGAAGAGAAATGTTTCAGTCTTGGCAGGTATTTCCTGTTCCAAACAAAGTGAGATAATTGGTAAAAGGCTGGAAAAAAGAACACACTCATTTATGGCTTTGAGGCACTGTTTTAAGTCATTTGAGGCAAAACTGACAAAGTTAGGTAATGCAGATTTAAATATTTAATTGTTAATTGAGTTGACACAGTGTGTAAATGCTACCAAGCCATGTAGGACTTTCACATGTGTGATGTAGGCAAGGGAGCTAACATTTTTGTCCTCATGAGCATTGGATTTATATGGGTCATCTCTCCCTTTTATCTCCATTGAAACTTGTCTCTCCCATTCCTCAACCCAAAATCAGCCTCTGCAATGCTACCTCCACTAAACATGCCTATAGTATTCCCACCCATGTGTCATTTACTGACACCAATTGAAAACAAGGACCCTGACAAAATGGTCTACGTTGGGAGAAAGGAAACATTAGCATCATTGTGATGCTAATAGAAGATGCTATAGTTAGACCGGGAGGAAAGGGAGGGAGATTCTGTGTATGTAACTTCTCTTGATTTATACATGATACTTCCATATATTATTTTTATTTATAGGAAAGAAAAATGGTCCTTTTTTTTTTTTTCCCAAATTACTTTGATAATGGAGAGGGAAAAAAAAGAAATAATAAGAAACAGGGTTTCCACAGTTAAAAGAAAAATTACTTTAAACTGAGGAAAAGTACAGGGTTTTTCATTTCAGCATGTCCTTGAATCATTCTTTTAAAACATCAGCTCGTTATAGTCAAAGGTTCTAATTTTGAGAATGTCAGACTCCATGGGGGCTTCACTGGTTCTTTGCTATTCATTTCATGAATGGCTTGGACCTTCATTTTGATCAGCTAGAGACTTTTGAGAATGAACCTTGAAGTGAAGGTGGCCATACATTGTTTTTCTGCAACTGAGTTAGATTCCAAACTGTCATAGCATATAAGAAGAAATTCCTGGAACAATCTGCCTCAGATATCCATGGGGAATACACATATGTGATTAACCCAACCGGCCACTGGGTGTGACCATTGCACCACACAAAAGCATCTGAGACTTTTCCAAGACAGGTCTGGAATTACTGGAACTGGGGCAAAAAAAACCCAACCTTTTGAGGTAGAAGCAGACAACAGTGATGTCAAGTAACTTCCTGTGCACAGCTTTCATATGCTTGCTGCATGATGTGGAACCTCTCTCAAAAGGCAGACACAGAGCATTGAAATTGTAACATGAAAAAGATTCAGTGAAAACTGCATTGATGACATTACCACAGACCCTTTTGTGTCTCCAAAGGAAAAGTGGTAAGTCTCTTAAAGCTGCAGGTGTTTGATGCTCTGTTTGCTGAGGCCACCTTAATAGAGTAAGTACACTCACAGGCAAAATGACTTAACTAGGCAATATTCAAACTATTAGCTCCCAATTACCTGGCTTGCAGACAAAAGGGTAACAGCCACTAAAAATAAGAGGAAAAATAAACTCTACAATAAATTACTGATAACTACTTTTCTGCAAATCTAGGTTATTTAAATATGAGACAAAATAGTTTTGTCTAGAGTAACTGTGCTGGTGTGAACTAATTGGAGAATTTGAGTGAGAAATTAGGCTATTGGCTGAGAGAGGAAAACACAGTATGTCACTTCACCCAGAGCTCTACTGAGAAAGAAAAAAAAAATTGTTTTAAGAGTGTAACCCAAACATAGATAGTTCAGATAGTTTCAGACCTCGCTGGGCTGTGGCTGCTTCTCTTGCATGGTTCCTTTTGTCTCTGCCTTTTGTAGCTGATTCTTAATAATNTTTCTAGGAGGGGTGTGGTGTTTCTGTATTACCTTTTCACTGTATATATTTGTAAATATCTGTTATACATTGTAAATATCTGTTATACATTGTAAATATCTGCTTGTATATTGTACATTGCTGTAAATATAAAGCTTCATTTATCAACTTCCAGTGTTCTGAGTCCTAGCCGGGGTTTATTTCAAAAGGTGGGGGGGCAGGTAACTGCTAAACCACCACAGTAACCCAGCCAGATCTCTGGCAATATGCAAATCATACCAGCTCACTTCAAAATGTTTCCCAATTTTATGTGCTATTTTATAGCATTTCTACCATTGGGGAAAAAAATATAACATCTTTTACATCAGACAGATTCTTTTATATTCTCAGTGTAGCTATAGATGTACAAACCAATTTGCAAGATCTGTTTTCCTGACCATGCTCAGGTTCAGTAGTGAAATGTTTGCTTATTTCCTTGAGTGAGGTTGAAGTTCAGTAGTACTACACTCTGATCAAAGAGTCAGTGACAGAATGACCTCACCCTGATCTCCAAAAAACCTGCCAGTTCTGAGACTGCTCAAGTTTACAATGGCTACAGCTATCCCAAAAGGCAATAACTGAACAAAAATCACTGAAAGTGTAACTGGGCTTTGCCTTTCATTCACCCTGGCCAGTCAGTAGAAACCACTGTGGGTGTTACAGGGGCAGTTTTACCGAAACAACATTTTTCCTGTGCAGGAGGAATCTGAGGCTGTCCTTGTGGAAAGATTTGTTGCATGCAAAGTGAGGGTCTGAATTCAGATCTGCCTTTCAGATCGTATATGGATGGGAATGCCACTTCCCAGAAGTGCAAAGTGCGTCACTAACTTCTGGAGTGGTCTAAACATCTAAACAGTGTGTACTGTTTTTAAAGAGGAAAATAACAAGTTCAAAAACATAACCTGAGTTTCAGGCTTCTCTCCTTACCTTTGTTTCTGATTTTTTTTTAAAGGTATGCTTTAGCAAAAAAATAAAGTATGACCATTAAAAAAATAACAACAACATCTTAGTGTCTAACAGCTCATGCTGGAAATTGTCCATAGTTCTCAGACTCATTGAGAGAGACATTTGGCATCTTCCTGAATTTGTGGTGAGCTGCGAGTTTTAACAAGGGGTATTCTGCAACCACTTTCCCTATATGTTTATGCTAAACCTTGAACTGGGATTCAGTGAGTTAAGGGCTATGGAAACCACTCGTTTGTTTCCACATCTAAATAAAACTGTTTTCTCATAACCCTAGGCTAGGAAGGAACAATTCCACGTGACAAATAAACAGAATGTTCTTGCTGGGAAGCTACACTTCTCTATCCAAAGGCTGTATTGCTAGCATAGAGCACAGTTCAACTCCTGTATAATCTGAATGTATAAAAAAGAGAGAAAGTCATTAGAAAAAGTCTTATCCTTGGTGAAACCTACTGCATTCAAAAGGAGAGGAGGAAATCAGCCTTTTCTGAAGTGCCTTTATGGTCTCCAGGGAGAATATTCTTTATAAGACAGGGAGATTTTTCAGGATTCAGAGAGTAGAGCAAACAGCCTCAGAAGCAGAGAAAATACTCACCCACCTTTCAGTTTGGCTGTAAGGAACTCCTAACAGACTCACAGCAGTTTCCTAAAGCACCTACTTACTGAAGAGCCTCTGTGTGTGTAACTAAAACAAATTCAAGATTTTTTTTAACCTCAGAGAACAAACAACATCATCTGCCTTTGCCAGCCTGTAGTTTTTCTTACTGCCGGCAGAGCCCAGGTTGGCGAGCAGCCACTCTCCTCATTACTGATGGCACCATGCAACTGTGACCATGGCCCAGTCAGTGTCTCACCCACACAAATGCATCCTCGCTGTGGCTGCACAGCCACCCAGTAGGGCCTGTGCTACCCACCATGACTTCAGCTCCACTAAATACAGTAAGACATAAATATAGGTGGGAGAAAACAACCATCATCGTGCATCTGACAGAAGAAACTGCAACCAAAAGAATGGCATCTGAGGTGCATTCCTTGGTCTGATGATTCAATTACTGTTTCTTTGACCACTCCATTACCAGGTTCTTTATGGACAGGGTGCAGATGGTAGTTCTTGGAGGAATTATTTGCATGAGTCCCATTAAAAGGGCTTGTCTATTTCATATACCGTCACTTATTAATATCTTATCAATAACTTCTACAATAAGCTAGATTTTAGCTGAAAATAAGTGTCTCTCACTGACAGCCCTCAGGAGGTGCTCAGAATCTTGATTTCCTTTACCCAAACATTTCAATCATTTCAACTATCTCGTATGGCACCAGGGTCAAGAGTTTGGAAAAAGAATGCAAAAAAAAAGGATCAGTGTATTTTCTATCATCAGAGTTTCCATGGCACAGTATATAACAGACATTTGGTAGGACTAATGTGCCAGTGATAAAGCAGTAGCCTAGAGACACAATGATACTGTAGTTGTGCCATAGAAAACCAGACTGTATAAAAAGATATCCACTACTAAAAACCTAATTTTGAGAACTGAGCATTATTAGAATTAGAATTTGATTTTTTGCTTGGTTAACTGAGTTTATCCTGCAAAATGAATGAATAAATGCCAAAACAGAGGGTACAAAATAACCCCAACAAACAAAAATCCACCAAAATCAACCAAACAACACACATGCAACAACACACCATCAACCCCCTCCTCCTCAAAAAAACCCAAACAACAACAACAAATCCCAAACCTACCAAAACCCCCTCAAAAAAAAACCAAAAAACCAACAACCTACTACTTTCTACATCTTGGTTCTTCCCATCCTTTTCAAATCTACCCCAATTTGAATTCTGCAATCCTATTTAACAGCTTTCTTCAGGATCTGATGCTTTTGAATGTTTTAAAGTGATGAGAGAGAACAGTAATTCCAAGACAAATCTTTCAAAAACATTTAATCTCTAAAACAAAAAACAACCCACCCTGATAAATTTTGAGCAGCCACTTGGTAGACTCTATTTCATACATGATCTAACTTTTGAGAGATAAACTTCTTTCACCAGACTTGAATCCTAGGGAGACATCATTCAAATATAGAAACTTCATTTTTCATGTTGGAACTTTCGAGAGTAAGAACCTGTAACTCCAGGCAGAAACAAGGGTGTCAGAAAATTCTGCACCTCGTCTCTTTTGTATTAGCAGCTGATAATAGCCATGAATTAACATGTCAATGCTTGAGAAGATATTGTCTCCTCTATAAAAGATTGGAGATGATGAGGCAAATGTTACAATGTTAGCTGTGAGATGAATAAACACACAAACCATTACAGTTAATTTCCACACAAGCAAACGAATTACCAAATACAAGACTAAATAGCACATAAAAATCCTTAATTCCTTTTCTACCAGAAAAAAAAAAAAAAAAAAAAAAAAAAAAGAGAAGCAAACAACAGGTTGGTGTATTCACAGATTGAATCAAATTTTCTGCTAGTATAACTCCCATATAATTCTGTGAAGTTCTGTCATTAGAGAATTTCGCATTGATGGAAAAGTTTTGTTCAACAGACAGAATTTATTTCTGTTTCAGTCATCTGCAACACATAGCCGCAATCAGTTGGAACGGGAGCAAGTCCAAGCATAAGTGGAAGGGAAAAAAATTTGCTGTTCTCTATTGTCATAGGGAGATATTTCAGCCCCTGCTTTTCCTGACATCTGTACATAAGGCGTGAGGGAGAGTGGGAGCTTTGTGGAAAATGTTTTCCATCAGATTTTCTTCAGTCTGAAGGGGAGAGTACACCTTGCTTTGGTTGTGCTCTGTCCTCAGCAAGCTGAATGCTACAGTGTTTTAGGAGAACTCTCTCCTCTAAAACGCTGCCAGAGCACATAGGGGAAAAGAAGCAACTGAGTTATATTTGCAGTAGAGGTTCTTATTCTTCATTGCTTTTATTTTATTTTATTTTTGAAAGGAGAAAACAGGGCTTCATCAATACTTGAGGACTACTAACAGTCCTCATACTACCACTTGACAGAGCACACAGTCATTTAGACATTCCAGTTTTGCAGCCGCTAGCTGGCTGATTAGCTGACTGTTTTTCTTTTAACATGTACATCATTCTGAAGGTATCACTGGGAGGTTCATCTTCAATGACTTACTTTTTTTTTTTTTTTAATGCACTTATGTCCTTTTATTGGTTGTTGTTTGTTTTGTGGGGTTTTTTGGTAGACTTATTACTTTTTTTAAAAAAAAACTGCTTTGCATTTATATCACCTAAGCTTCTTCTTTTACCTTTCTCAGATTGGATGACCAAAAAAATAATGTAACAGCCTGTACTGGCTTGAGATTAATTGGAATATTCTAATGAGAGGAATTAGATCATTGGCTGTAAAAAGAAAATAATGATGAAGCCTATGTCATTCACTGGTTTGCTGAGAGGGATAAAAAGGCAAAATGCAAACTGCTTGTCCCTCTTTGCTCTGGGACACTGCTTCTTTTCACTTCACCTTCATTCTGCTTCAATATCTTCCTCTAACCTTGGCTAATCAGAAAACAAGTAAGCTTTGCTGGTTGTTTTGGTTTGTGTCCGGGAGGGGAGAGAGAAAGAACCTCTGAGCTCCTTCTGGGAAGTTTCTTTGTCCAGAAAGGAGTTTGGATTTCTGCATTATTTATACTTTGTATGTATGATTGTAAATATTTGTAGATATATTGTGTATATATGCTCGTAAATTTTGCTTTGCTCTAAATACAGCTTCATCTTACTTCCAAGCCATCTGAGCTGGTCTGGTTAATTCAAATAGTTGGGGGTGTGGGGGGGAAGTTCCTAATCCACCACGGAGCCTAACTGAGAACATACCCCTGATATATACAATGGTTTTACATCTTTCTGTAGTACTCTAAAGTTTTATCTGCATTTCCATCTATCACGTCACACAAAGCAGATGTTTTGCTGGACTGTCTCTGCTGATTCTTTGCTCTCCTATCTAAGTTATGGTTGTGAATCCAGCACTGTCTGTGAGCATTTCAATATGCACTGTCTTGCATTTATAAACCTGGAAATTCAGCTGCTTCTTTTTTGATTACCTGCATATTTGCAAGGTCCCTGAATCATTCTCCTTTAATCCAAACAGACATTAACGTCTGCACCATCTCTCAACTTAATCATCTCACCATCATTTCAGGTCAATTGTTTCGAACAGATTTCTAAGAAAAGGAAAAGGCCTGAATTTTGCCTAAGCAATTACTGGTTTTATTCTCCTGTCCATTAGTTTGTTTTTTTTTCTTTCACCTTTACCTTCCTTTCACCTTTGCCCATCTAGTTTTAAAAAAGTTTTCCCAGATGTTTCACAATTCCCGTTCAAAATGCTCAAGGAAGAGAATACTCTCTATATTAAATAAGCTCAGTATTTTTCAACAATTTAAAAATTTCCCTTTTCAGTTTGTAAGTCTGCAGTCTTTGTGATGTTGTGGTAGTGCTACGTCTTGAAGGCACTGAGTACCTTGAATATGATTTCAAAAATAATAATTTTCTTACATTTACACAAAAGAACATCCAGTTGTGTTCCAATTCCTGCCAATTTGTAATTAGAAAAACTACCGAAAAATTACAGCACGATTTTTCCTCCTGCATGCATTAGGAACTGCACTATTGCATTATTATAAAACAAGTAACATAGTATGCTTCCAGGCAGGACAAACAAGTCTTACAACCTGTGCCTACTGCAACAAACCATTACAGCATTAAAAAAAAAAAAAAAAAAAAAGGAAGAAAAAAAAATCTTGAGGGATGTGGTGGCTGAAAACATCGTTCACTGAACTTGCTAAATTCCATGTACCGATTTGTATTTCACTATCTCTGATTTCAGAGAAACTTAGGGGGCTTATGAAAAGAACAAGCACACAATTGCCTCCAGCAGGCCAGGCACTTATTCCCAGACTCTGAACAACCTAGGCTTTATCTGAAAGTGCACACATCAGACCACATGGCACTCAATTCGTCTTGAGCTTCACTGCCTTGCTTGTTCAAATGCCATTATATTTTACTCCAAATGAAAATAGGGTCTGATTTACAATCATAATAGCGATCATTTATACAGCATTTTTCTAGTAGGGATGGCAAATCATTGGATAAACTCAGAACTATTTATAGAGGGATTGTTTTGCCAGTATATAAGCCCACCAAAATGAAAGGTGATAGCCTTCAGAAAACAGCTGGACAAATATTATCCAACATATACATTATCTTAATTAATTTTTACCTTTTTTTCTCAACTAATTTATTAGAGTAATTTTTTCTTTTTATAGTAATCAACCAGCTGCATAGCTGCTCATGGAATAAATCACTTGATGGATAATGACGATTTTCATAGAAACATTTACTTGGCAAATATTTTTTTCTGATAATTGAGGAGCTCGACTTTCAAAACCGTGCAATAACATTGCATAGTCATTCCAGACTAGCATAAAAAACACCTTTAGGAGAAATTATAGGAGGAATTTTACACAGCAGGAAGTAATTAGCTAAATGGAACTATGGCCATAATGGTGAGATTAATACTTTTAACTGGTGGAAAGTTGTCCACATTCTTTAATTGGTAGATATGCTCTAAGATCTTGCCTTACATCTCATCAAAAGAATCTATCTATACTTCTAAAGAAATTCTGTCTTTTGAAAGAGCTAGATTTGCACAAGATTTTAGCTGAACAAATCCCATTAACAGGAATAAGAGTTGGACTGCTAAATCCCCATTGCCCCAAAACAGAAATGACTTATTTAGCAATGAGCAAGTTTGTACTTGTCTGAAAATGTATATACATGAAGTAGAAAGGAAACAGTTTCTTCTGTCACAAATGCACGATCATCTTGAAGTATCACACATCATCCTGGAAGGAAGGCAGGGAAACGAAGGAAAGTAGGGAAAGGATGGAAAAGAGAGGAAGGGAGGAAGGGCAAGAGAAAAAGGAGAGGAAGAAAGAAAGATTGATGCACAGAAGTTGAATTATAGCAAAACAAAGGTCACTTTCAATATATTGTATCAAGTACACCTGCATTTTGTGTTCCAAAGGAATTCTCCCTCTGCTTGACCTCATCTTTTCTCTTTTGAAGTTCTTTCTGGAATTGGCTCTTATCTAAGCAGTTCATGCATCCCTATTGAAATACACAAAAACGGAGCAGATGTGAAGAGGAATAAAAGATTAAGAAAGGCTGAAGAAAATACCCATTTAGTCATCTTTCAAAGATTCCCTTTCTACTAAGGAGAGTCAAGCACATCTTTATTCTTCTGTGAGAGGATGCTATTGTTCATCTTGTTATAATTATGAAATTTGAACTTAAAAGGAAGAAAGAGAATACCTGTCTGACAGTGCACAGTGTATATATTCTGGAAATATTTTTTGCAGAGATACATATCAACCCTGTACATCCAAGAATGACCCAAAAGTCAAGAAGCAACACACAGAATCATTGGATGCAACCTACAAAGCCACAATTCTTGATCTATTTTTGTTCCAGACAAAGAGAGGGACAAGAAGAAAACACAGCTGATCTTTCATGAATGCTAGACAGCACTGTAAAAATGGAATTGCAGAACCAGAAACTCCATGAAAAGAATACTATATCATTTACCACAATCAAAAATTAATGTCATTATTCCTCAATCATACTAAGGGGCATATTCCTCAAGCACAAATAAAAAGAAAACTGTAAGAATCAGGTCTCCACTAAAAATCCTTGTAATTTATAGCATGAGTCTTTTCTTTAAAGCAACAACAACAAAAAAAAAAAGTCAAGAAAACACTGACTTTTTTTTTTTAACTCCTCCACTTCTACAATCCATGGGTCTACTAACCCATCATCCCTTCATCCCAAAGAAACAAATTGTTAGAAAATGCAATCATTTCTATTAGCCTGGAGTCTGAAGAATGGAAAAAGAAGGGGCTGGTGTTGTCTGGTCATCTTGAGTAAGCCTGAGTTCATTGCTTTCCTAAGGGCTCTTCTGCTACTCTTTGATTCAGATATAAGTAGCACTTTCATCGCTAGGTAAGTGCTTGAAATGAGGAGAGATACAAAGAGGCTGAGTAGGTTAGCTCAGAATAAGGTACTTCTCTCTTCTTGTCTAATAATTGAGTGCAACATTGACAGTTTTGCAAGTCTGTCTTGTAGGTGTTTGGATTGGAAACAATAACATCTCTAGTTTTTGAAAGCCTTGAAACACAACCAACAATATCTCAGGATAATGTGCTTGTCTGGTCAGGTATTTCTAAAGTTTCCACAGAGTTTAGGTAAGTGGGGATTTTTTTCTTTTCTTTTTCTCTTCCCCCAGCCCCACCCCACCCTCAAACCAGACTGGACTATGAACTGTAACACCAGCTAGGCTACATCGTGAAAGTATACATCTTTATATTTGCAGGTCAATGAAGATTAGTTTCTTATTTCTCTTTGCCAGTCCCTAGCAGATTCTAAATTACACAAAATTGTCCTGGATTATATCTGCCTTGTTTTTGCACTGGGCTGAAACACTATATGCTCCTTTAAAGATGTTATGCCATGCACACAAAGTATGAAAGGATTCAGAGAGATGAATCCTCCTCCATATTTGGGCTGCGTCCTTGTGTTTGTGAGCATTGTACCCTCTTCTCCACATCAATCCAATTCACATTAACAGGGCAGATTACAACCCTGGGGTCAGTTTTTCTTCTACTGAGTACGTGTGATCCATACAGCCTTCTTCCATAACCATCTTCTGCAACCCCACTGAATCAGGACTTTGCATAGGAACTGCATGGAGAAGACAATTGTACTCCCACAGAATAAGCTGAGGTAAGTTGATCCATTTTTCAAAAATGAGAGGCTCTATTATATTAGACAAAAGGTACCTGGTAGAGTTGAAGTCACTCTACGGTAGGAACAATTTACATTCTATTGTTAAAATAAAGAAAACAACAGCACTGAGAAGCTGAGAAAGAAGCTCTAAATTCACTCAGTAGAATGCAGATGTGGAATATTTTATCCACCTGTAGGTAGACAATGGTGCAATGCAACTGACTCCCAATCTATGACACGTGGGTGAAAAATCTCTTCTTTTAGTTGCTGCCCAGCCCAGTGTTTGAGCAGAAATGTAGCCCTCTTCATAGGAGCCAAGCTTAGTTTTCCAAGTGACTGCTCTGCACAGGATATGTTGCAATGTCTGGGCATATTCAGAAGGGCCTTCAGGTCTCAGAAGAATTACTAACACAAAAAGCAGCATAGCCAAATTCAAGAGTACTTGGTCTACCTCAGGTCGCTATTGTGACTGTTCAGGGAAAGTAGTTGTTCACTACTGTTCTATAAATACAATCACAAGCTGCTGCTGCTGCTGCTTGGCAGTGCTTGCATCTGTTCATAAAGGCTTGCTTTATTCTTACCAATATGACCTACCACAGTGGAGAGGGAAGAGAGATCACTAGGTCCTTTCTGAAGTTCTCCATTTTACCCGGGAGTAGAAATGTTTTGATGGCTTGTTGCTAGAGATAGCTCAAGCATTAAACGTATCAGTGGAGTTTCAGTTATATCCCTGCCCACGCAACACAGCTGAACTAACGTCAAAATCTCCTACTTCAAAATGGAGGCTTCCTATTTACTTTCCAAACCACCCTTTCTTTAGAATGATTGTAAAAATCCAGTGCAAAACAACTCATTGAGTTGCTTGAGTGTGTCTAGAGAAGAAGTTTTACGAGGAGTGGCTGAGGGAACTGGAATAGTTTAGTCTGGAGAAGAGCCTGAGAGGAGACTTCAATGCTGTTTAGAGCCACCTAAAAAGAAGTTGTAGTGAGGTGGGGGTCAGTCTTCTCTGCAGTATCAGGTGACAAAATGAGAGGTAATGGCCTGAAATTGGGCCGGGGGAGGCTTAGACTGAGTACAGGAAACATTTCTTCAGAGCGGTGGTAGAATCACTGTCTCTGGAGGCATTCAAGTGCCACGTCAGCATGCACTTCAGGACATGGTTTAATGGCCACTGTGGTCTTAGGTCAATGGTTGGACTTAGAGGTCTTTCCCTGCTGAAACACTTCTATGATTCTATAAGCAATTTTCCCACAGTCTGAATTCAGAACGGAATTCCTTAATACCAACTTTGATTGGAAACAATTTAAGGACATGAGATATATTTGATTATCTAAAATGACAGAGGCCCTGAAGTAGAGATATTCTTGTGATATATTTTCTAGAAACACATGGTAGCAGATAGTTGCCTCAGTCTACAGTCTGGCTGAATGAGGTGGCAAGCAAATGAGAAGAATAGGTGCACATGATCCTGCTCAGTAGTTCTGCAGTAAACAGTACTCAGGTACCTTGATTCCTCTTCCAGCAGCCACTCTGATCCTCATTGCTTTTGCACTGCAAGATGGGACAGACTCTCAGGATGAGGACGCCCACAAGCATCTATACCTGATCAAGCCAGTAATGTATGCTACATGTACACTAGCAGGTCTGAAGCAATCCCCAAAAAGGGGACTATATAGATTGGATTATACAGAAATTCAATACTGCTCTTAATGTGGCAGTATAGTCATATACCTCAGAAGGCTAAGGCTAACCAGGTGGGACTAAATTGAGATATTATCAAAATCATAACAAATCCAGAACACCTGCGGGAGCTTTCATGCTCAAGGTCTTAAGCAGAATATGACATTAGCACAGAAAATGAACGTTTCCAAATTTCATCACCCAGTTCCCATCCAAGAGAATATTTCTAGCCAGCTAAACCTTTCCATTCTCAAACATGTGACTACCCCCCAATCCTAACAGCAAACATTTACCAAAACGATAAAAATAAAGCAATGCAACAGTTACTGGCCCACACAGCAGCTGGACCAGATGGCATCTCTATACATTTTTAAACAATACAATATAATACTGTATTAACACATCTACTTGCATATGCGTATGTAGAGATACAAGACAATAACAACACTTGACACTAATCCTGAGGAAATCAGCACAGAGAACAACTTGCCTTCTAGAGGCTAGCAAGAGCCCTCGATGGTGATAGCAAAATATTATTATATATCTGCGATAAAAGATTTCTACCTCTTTGTCTGACAGTATTCTCATTGACTTGCTAAGTATTGCTTACCAGTGTGCCACCAACATCAATATTAAGGACTTGTTAAATATTCTACATTTATTCATGCTATGAAAATACCAAGAGCTTCTCAGCCTTGAATCTATTAAGCTCTATAGAGTCTCCTCAAAGTATTTACATTACACTTCAGAAGTGATAACACTTTGGTTTGGAGGATCAACACTGCTTTTTTACCAGTATTTCAAAGCTTCAGCCTCTAGCTTGCTATCACCCCACCTCTGGTTTACCAGAGAGATTCCCATCAGCTCTCTCCATGACACTGACTTTAGAGACAACTGCACAGATCCTGGTATGACCACTGAATCATCCTGCGAGCCCATACTGTCTGATGCTACACTGGAACAGGTTGCCCAGGGGGGTTGTGGATGCTCCCTCCCTGGAGGTGTTCAAGGCCAGGCTGGATGAGGCCTTGAGTGTCCTGGTCTAGTGGGAAGTGTCCCTGCCTATGGCAGGGGGGTGGAACTGGCTGATCTTTGAGGTCTCTTCCAACCTAAACCATTCTACGATTCTATGTTTTTCATACTTCCTTAATTATCTCTAGAAGAAAAAATTGACAGGTGTCTGCCTTACACAAAGGGCATGCAGGTGTCTCTTGAGAATGCAGCAACTTTGACAAATTAAGAAAGTAAGCAAAGAGAGGGAATGAAGAGAGTTACACAATTTCTTTGCCTTTCTAAAACCAGTAGGAGAAAAGCACCTTTTATTCCACTGTGCCAGGCAAATCATACATGGTATTTTTTTCCTAATACATGTCAATATCCAGCAGAACTCATAAATCTGCCTTGTGTAATGAAGATTTCTGACATGCCAAACTTAGCTGCTGGCTCAAAATATCTCAGAAGATGATCAAATCCTATAGATTTCAGATTGAAAAGAATTTATAGCAGCCTCTCCACAAGCTGTCCTGCTCTCCTTTCAAGAGCCAGCTTCTCTCTAACCCCATAAAACTCTCTCCTGCCTTTGTCATCCACCTCCTACCCTGCCTCTGAAACACAGGACTTGCAGAACGCGTTCAGTGGCCATAATTCAGTTGGATGTCTGAACTCTTAAATAAAAATCTTCAAGACACTAAGTAGAGAATCAAAATAAGTCAAAAACTTGAAACATCAAAAGCTTATCCATTTTCCATATTTAAGGTGTAAAACCCTGCGCTTTGACTTTCCTTTATCACATTTCAGGAGAAGAAGGGAAACACCACTCACACTCACACCAACAAAAAGCTGAGAACATAAACAAAACTGGTTTCTCAAAATCCCCAAGCACTTTAGTTCTTAGTTCAAGGTTTTGCTTGTTTGCTTGCTTAAATTGTGAGAAAATCTGAATAAAAGGTGTTGGGTTTGATGGTCTTGGTTGTTGCTTTATTTTCAGTATTCCCTGCTGAAAATAAATTCTCCTTTCCAAGCAGTCCTGCCTGCCAACTAGGTGTGCCATCAATTCAATGGCAAATTTGTGACAGACCATCGTGTTGAAATTTTGGCAGCACACTGCTACATGTGAGCATTCACAGAACACCAGCATTTTCTAGGCTTCCTGCCAAATGAATGCTTGGGAGAATGTATGTATATACTGTATTCCTGCAGTTTCAAAGGTTTAGCTTTGAATTACCTGAATTGTTTTGAATTTGAGACATCATTAGTTTATATTAAATTACAAAATATGTAAAAATAAAAGCCTGTGCTTGCTTGAACTAGCAATCCTGCCACTTTTACCTTTGTGACTTTATCTGTGATGACATTTGCTTTTTTGTGCTCTTCTATTTAGCAATTCTTCCAGGAGCTGCTTTTCTTTTTTTCTCAGACTTGATTTTCAGCTCCATTGTTTTGCATTTTGCTTGGCTGCATAAAAGGTGCATAAATCCTATACAGTTTTTGTGAATGGGATTTTTTTCCAATTATTTATTTTAGGACTTCACAAGATTGGTTTTTGTAAAGCCTTTTCATCTTCCTTCTTTTTTAATCTGATCTGTTTGTTACCTAACACCAGCTTCTTGGAATAATACACCAAGAGTAAGCACCTTAAGAGGATCCCACTCATAAAAATCTTCCATTAGGCAATTGGAAAGTTCTTAGAATCAATTTTCAAACACATTTGTGCTTTACTTTCCACTCCCTCGGATGCTCAGAAGCCACTCTCTGTAAATATCTACAAAACAATTCATTACATTCCTTTAACAATTTTTAAAGCCCTCCTTTTCTGGGATGACTACAAAAGACTTGACAACATTTAGACTTCTGGTATGCTGAGGTCACTGCCTATGATGCTGACTAATATTTTCTGTGTTTCCTGGTGTTCCTCCATCTGCCTGTTTCCATCTGCTGTTTCCTCGCTTATCCTTGTAAGCTGGAGGAGGGACTGACTTGCTGCTCCCTGCTTGTGCAGCTGCTGCAGCCCAGGGTCACCAGCAAACACTCACACCCAGGGTCCCTGGTGAAAGTGTGTTCCCACAGATGCTCTGACTCACAGACAGACCCATGCTCACCAAGTATCTTCCTGTCTGGTGTAATGGGGCTTTCAGTCACTCTGCTCTTGGGCTGACTTCTGGCTTAGGTGATCTTCTGCCTCTGGTGCCTTATATTCAAACATTGCTTATCATCACTGGTGGAAGTTATTCCACTGACCTCACTTAGTCAATATCATAAAACACAAAAAAAAAAAAAAAAAAAAAAAAAAAAAAAANTAAGATTCCCTCTGTGGGATAGCTTCCCTGCAGCACGTATCTGTCTGCAGCCCAGCTTTGCTTGTCCATCCATTTAATTCACTCTAAAAAATCTCATTGAGATGATAGGACACAAAGAGACTCATTTGCCCATCGCACTAATCGAGGTTGCTGCAGCGTAAGTAGGGAGCAGTGAAGAAAGGCGACTTAGCATAAAAACCTGCCCAGCATGCTGATATGGAAACTATGAGTAGATTGGTGTTAGACATGCAGGACAGTGTAATGGCCATCAGAGAAGCAGCTGCTAATGCCTTGTCTGAACTAAATTAACTCTCTCAATCTCTCTCTTTGAGAAGTTTAAGACACAAGCTAGAATTCTATCAATAAATGCAAGCTTTGACCATCTTTCCCCAGAGTGGGTTGTGCAGGAGGATGATGGTACAGATGCAAGTGAGAAGAGTGTTAGGATGCAACTCTAACAGTAAAAGAGGGCAGAAGCACAGAGTTGATACCTTTTCTTCACAGGATGGCAAAGGTTGATGAATTTTTGACAATCTGAATTGAATTACCAGAAATTCAAACATAAGTATCAGATTCCTAAATGCTGTCACCCATGAAGCTGGGCTAGGGGGGAATTATTTGTTATTTTTTTCCAATTGGATTCCGGAAATCCCAAATCTCTGAAGACCTGATGCAAAATATCATTAAGCTGGAAGAAATCATGTTGTGATCTGTAAGAAAACTATGGAAACAAAAGTAAACAAATAAGTGTGTACTGTGGGAGAGACGAAACTGTACTCTCACCTCCATCTAGCAGTTTGATAGCTTTCAAATATGTCATTTCTGCCCACCATATAGTGGCAATAGCTTCCTACTTCATTCACACTGAGACTGCATCCATCCTGATGGTATTTAACACAATATTTTTTATTATCCTCTCATATGGCAAACTGCTCAATTTGCAGCTCACTAAATGCAGTCTCTTTAACCTTATAAAGCCAAGTGCTACTCTGTTCTCATTCAAAACATCCTTATGAATTCACTTCTTTGAGGCTCACACATTTAATAGGTGAAAAATTACAGTAGAGAAAACAAAAGGTCTAACTGAACTCCTTCCTCTGAGTTTTTCATGGCATGTCAGAGTATTCCAGAAAATAAGATTGTAGAGGCCCTTTACGGGGCCAGCATTTCCTTTGGCCCAATTGTGTATACCAAACTTCTTAAAACTTCTCTATTCTAATGCTTAACTGTCCAGATAGCAGAACAAAAATGTTCTGTCTTCTTGTTACATTGTTAGGGCTTTTGTCATTTTTGTACAGGGCAGAGTATAATTTCAGGCCACAAAAAACCAATATTATCACCAGTAGATTCTGTATCTGTACTTTCCAAGTGTCTCACTTCTATTAGAAGGAAAGATAGTCTTCAATTTTTTCATAATTTTTCTCCTACATAAACTAATGCTGTAGTAGATACTAACACTTTTATCCCTTGAATGTGTTTAGACAGGCTTTCAGTCCTTCATTCACAGAATTTTCCACAGTATACACAAGTGTTCCAAATTTAGAAGCATTTGGAAATGTAATTAATGCTGTTTGTCCTTACTTCTAAACAGAGAAGACAAATGCTAAATAAGACCTAGATATCACAGAGCTCTTCCTTCTCAGTTTTTCAGTATGTAGTTCATAAATTCCTTAAAGCTATAGTTCAATGAGAGCCTTAAAATATTTTCATTCTTAAGCTTCTCACTACATAAATTTTGCAAGACTATCTAGCTCATCTATAAAAGAGTCTTCTAAAGTTTTCAGGTTAGATATCCCAAAGTGGAGACATCTGACATTGTTACTTATCACTGCTACATTTTTAGGATCTCATGCTTTCAAATGAAATTAATGTACCTTTATGCCCTAGTATTTAGAATTTATTGAGATCTTCTGCTAAAGGGCAGCCGTTCTGTCTGTTTTGGGATAGAATCCCAAGGCTTTAAGACTTTCTGCAAGAAATTATTGAGGAGATAACAGTTTGGGGGGAGTGGGGGGAAGAATGAGAGAGAAAAAAAAAAAGTTCAGTTGAACTGCTTCCTCTGGGTTATCTTGTGGCATCTTGTACAGTTGAAGAAAACAAGGCTACGTGCAGTCTTGGGAGGAAAGTTAGTCCATTGCCACACTAGGACCTGCAGGACACAGGCAAGCTGATTCGTTGTACCACCGAAGGACAGGCAGGCATCAGGACACAAAAGTGATTTTCTGATCTTTACATAGTTTGGTGTAGGATTCTTCAGTCTCTTCATCACACTTTTTATACGTTATTTTGTAATGTCTCTTATTTGGAAATTAGACCAAACTGCTAATACTTACGGGGGCTGAGGCAGGGACATTGGTGACAGCTTGTTTCATACAGTTACAATTGTGACAGATGGACACAAAGTCCTCCTCCCCTCTTCACACTGGGGATTGCATGGTGGAGGCTGACTTCATTCAGCCTCAGGTCAAAGCCACAGAATCACACAATGCCTGGGGATTAGAAGACAAATCCACATATCATCATGTCCAACCTCCTTGCAAAGCAGGACCACTTAGGACAGGTCACACAGAAAAGCATCTAGGTGGGTTTTGAATGCCTCTAGACAAGAAGACTCCGGAACCTGTCTGGGTAGAAGGGACTCCAGAAGTATTTGCTTGGGGTCACCAGCCCAGCATTTCCCTTTCTGGTTGCTTGGGTTTCTGTTGCTATTTCCTTTCTATCTCTTTCTTGGTGCCCAGAGAAACAGGGACTTTTCACCTCAGTGAAACTATAGAGATATCTGTGCTCCCAGAGCTCAAGCACATGGTTTTAAATCTCTTCCAATTTTGCCAAGATGATTGATGATTTCAGCATTGGTTCAAATAGCACTTTCTAGCATTAAGTAAAGGGAAGTTTAGGCACACTTACACTTGGCCAGAAAGGAAATCAGGCAGAACTCCATCCAAACACTGACCAGTGAGCAAACACATACTCCCTGGAAGCCCTCCACTTACCTGAGATCTGTTCTAAGAATATTGGAGCTCAAATTCAAACTATATCTAATGATTGTCAAGCACTATTATTGTGTAAAATTACATTTGGAAGATTTGTTAGGTAGCTGAAGTTTCCTTGAAAGTCTTCAAAGAATTTTGGCTCAAGAACAGGGTCAAAACCCAAAACCTTGTATAATACCTCACCATTTTTTCTGTACTTGTAAATTCTGCCTTGGCACAGACAAGGGAGTGACACAAAGAGATGAGGATTTGAACTCGCAGCCTGAGAGTATACCGGCACTTTTTCTTGCTTGATTGTGTACTAAAACTGCCTGCAAAGTCAATAACTTCCTATGGTTTCACAGAAAAGCAGAAAGATTAAAAAAGAGTCATGATCCTTTGAAGATGTGGAAGGCAGTAAGTGAGCAGGCTGAATCCTCTTTGGATTTGAAAGTCTATGCAGTGCTAACAGTTCTGCTTTAAGGTGTCAAAATTGCCTTAAATCTTTACCTTTTTTATATCCTGCTGCTACAGACTTTGGAATAGAATAGGCCTGACTACTCCAAACCATTTAGACAGCATCGTTTTTCTTTCAACTTCTTTTGAAATACAGCTGATTAGCACCTTTCTTTTTATTATTTGTTTGTTTAATGTGCAAACACTTTTAATTACTTTAACGAGAAGAGCATAGCAATGTAACTTACAGCATGTAACCACACTAGATTTTTACCGTGGTTGATAGCAATTCTCAAACAGGAAATTCCAACCCAATATACTTACGCCTCTGTCCCTTCATAAGGCTACAAACCTCCCACTAAACTTGGTGTAAAGTCAGAAGTCTAAGAAGGACTTAGAATAAATATTTTTGTCACTTTGAGCTCAGAAAATCCAGCTAGTATGTTTTAAAGGAGAAGAAGAAAAACAGAAGGGTGGAGAAGCAGGAGGCATGTATCACAGAGTGAGACATCTATGCCACCTTGGGCAGGGACTTGGTCTAGGCTTGCACAGAAAGTCAATGCCCATCAGACTGAAACTCCTCTGTTTTGGACTTGGTGACCTGCCTCCAGTGTTGTAACTTCAGGATCTCCTAGGAGAGTAAAGACTGCTACGGTGTGAGCAAACAGCCCAGGGCTGGCTGATAGCTGAGCAGAAAGAATCATCAGAAATAGTTTGCCCATTTCGTCAGACTGGGCACTAGCCCTATTCTCATTTTGATTACACCATTGCGAGGACCAAAACCTTCTTGTTAGATGTCAGGCTGAATAAAGCAGAGTGTGAGATAGGTCACTGACGAGGCAAATGCCTGATCTTCAGCCAGAGGCTAGCCAAGAATCCAGTCAAGTCAGTCCCCAGTACCAAGGCAGATACACACTATGGATATCATAGGCTTTTGTCCCCTTGGGCATCATTTCTGCAATGACAGGGCCAACACCTTTCTTTCTCCCTTGTCTAATATTTTTTATGCCTTTTTTGGTTGGTTGGTTGGTTTGGTTTTTTTTTCCTTTGCTTTGGATATTTTTGGGTTTTATTTGTTGGTAAAAGCTCTTTACAGATCTGGCGTGCAAAAACATAGTTGTTACTAGTATTAATAAAAATTGCTTACTACACATTCACTTGTTACAGTCCAATGGCAATATGTATGGTCTCTTGCAGTAAACCAGTTTCCTCTCACCACAGTCATCCCTGGGCTTGTCCCATGAATTTTTTAGCCTCCTACTATGGAACCATAAAGAGCTATTCTGGGCTGCACAGACACCTCCTCAGCATCTAGTATCTTAAGAAATCCCTGCTGTCTCATAGGGATTGTTGAATTAGTTTGAGGTATAGTTTGAGTGTTGCCCCTGAGCAGACTCTCATAAGTTTCTATCATGTATTAAAGTGTGCTTTAAGCTCCAGGCAGCTAACTTAATGGAAGGCAAGGGCTGGTGGATTGAAGCTCAAGTGTAGCTGACCTTCCAGCTCATAAAGCAGTGAAGGCTTGCCTATTCTGTGCTAATACAAACACCCTTGCTGACAGCACACAACCAGAGTTGCTGACGTATGGCTGCAGAGGCAGAGGACAGCCTGGCATGGAGTGCTGACTGGGTCCCTGTCTGACCTTCCCCATCACACTGTGCAGGCATCTGAGCTGCACAGCAGCCAGCTCCTGAGCCACCACAGGTAAACGTGCCCTTTCCAGGCTAAATCATCAACAGTTTTATCTTGTCTTAAAACACAGAGCTGTTAATTGTTTATTTTAAAGCCTTTGTTATTTCTTGGTCTGATCTTTGAACTGAACTGTATTGGAACAGTGCAGCTTCAATGCAGCTACTTGAGCTAGCACCACAATGAAGATGAACCTATGACAAACCTCAAGATGTTTTGCACAGAGACAGAGAATGTAACAGCTCTCATAGAAATGCAACTATGTAACAGTTACCATATAAATTTTTCCTTCTAACATTTTTATGGGGTTCTTAAAGAAATAAAACTTTCACAACTCACTGGCTCTCTTCAGCCTCCTATCTGTCTGTCTGTCTGTCAGTTTGTTTCCCCTCCTCAGTCACTTTAAAATATACTGAGTAATTCAAACAAATTCTAAAACTGAATAAATGTCTGTGAGACTTGGCAGGCAAGTTAAGAGAGAGCTCCTTGAAGTCCTAAGTCTGAAATAAGAGTTGAAGGTGCAAACAAAAAATTGGTAGGGATTCAAACTTTCTACCTTCTGCTTTTTAGAATTATTTGCTAGCATTACAAGTGAAACACATTGGGAACCATGAGGAAAGATTAAAAGGAGTCAGGCATCTTCTTAAGCACACGGAGCTTGACAGAACATGGGATGGGATGTTTAACCAAGTGCAAATGCCTAAAGAATTCAACTAACAATGCACGAGAGAAATCATAATCACTAGGGCTTGTGGCTGGCCAACAATGAATTCTTAATGGCAATTGACACAAACTTCTACGTTCCTCTGTAAAGCTGTGGATGTCAGTAGCCAAGCACACACATTTCACACAAGCAGGAGGGGACCTCACGATAACACTTAGTAGCAGCAGTAAAAAGGGATCAGAATGACCAGAAACTTCACATCCTCATTTAAAATCAGCTTGCTCTGAGACACGTCTCTCCTTCACCCCAAAATCTTAATCAAAAACCACCAAATTAATCTGGCTCCTGACACTATGAGGAAAACCAAAGATAAGCAGCCAATGCCACAAACAGATGTGGCGTAAAATCTTGACAGCGCAGAAAGTGATGGCTTCAACCTTACAAGCAAATGGTGCCACCTCCCCTCACTTATGTTATTTACTCCTGAGATGTAGAGCCAAGCCTCTCAGTCCCTTTCTGAATGACAGTTTTGATTTATACGCCTTCAATCCTGAAAGATAATATGTCATACGTACAAAGTTTTCTCACCAGCTCCCACTCTTCCTTATCAGATTTATTCTCTTCATTTAGTTCTCCCCGAGTTCCAGTCCAGGCATTTGCACAATAGCCTTGTTTTGTCTGCCTGAGGTTAACCTTCTTAGTGGTCTCTTGCTTTTGTTCAGTCCAGGAATATAATCCCAAAGGACTTCAGGATCTCTTTGCTATAGTCATATTTCCAGTTTGTGGAAGAAATATTGATATGAGTTGCTCAAAATCCTTTCCGTATGAAGTGTCAATAATTGCCATCTTGGCATACAGAAAGGAGACTTTGGCAGGTTGCCCAGTAACATCAAACAGGTCTGGAATAGTCACAAGAGCTCAGTTTTCCGTAACAGTACCTGACATGATTGCAAGAAATCACATAAGTGACTTCTAGGAATATGAAGAAAGATATATTTCTTAATTAATTGTGACCAGCAGTGTAAGACGTATGCTTTTCACAGAATAACAGAATGTTACAATCTGGAAGGGACCTTGAAAGATCTCCTGCCAGAGCAGGATCACCAGGAGTAGGTCACACAGGAATATGTCCATGAGGGTTTTGAATGTCTCCAGAGGGGCGTAGTTACTAGAATTCTTTCACTGCCCATCCAATTTTTATGCCAGTTATGAAACCATGTTTTTTTCTGTTTGTTATGTTCACCAAAAAATGCTCTGACCAGAGCATTCTTGAATTCACTTGATTATTTCACATGCCATAAGGTCTTAACTAAAGCTGTGACAGCTTAACTGGAGCTGCACATGACTTTCCTCAAACTCAGAGATTTTTCCTGAATATTTTCTCCTCTTCTGAGTTTTATAAAAACTCCAAATGCAAGAGTTAAACACTTCAAAGGGAGGGAGGGAGGGAGAGATGGTTTTACTCTTATTTTATGTTTGACTTTATCTATGCCTCTGTTTTTATTTCTATATTCTTAATATATCCACTCCTCAAATCATAATGTGATCACTGAGCTAATACATGTCTGCAGTTTTGCTAATGTGTTAGACAGGAGGTCATATACTATGCTAGAAATACAGACATGGAAGAGATGAAGTAAGAGGAGTCAATATGAACTAGTTAGCAATAACTTTTTTCTTTTTTTTTTTTTAATGGTGTTGAAATACCACATAAGAAAGAAATCTTACCATAACCCACTGGTCAACAAGAAAAAAAAAATTTCCACCTTAATACCTTTCTAACAACAGCTAGAGCAACTGATGAAAAAGGGCCTTATGTTTTTTCACTAACCTATGAACTGTGCTGAATATATTATTTATGACATTTCTTCTTTATGGTTGTTATAGCAATTCTGCACCAAATCCCAAGATTTGTTCGAACTCCACAAGCACACAAAGCTTCCTGTTGCTAGCGCTTAATCAGCCCTAAAACAGACATCATAAACCTGCAGCTCAACTACCGAAATCAGCAAGGAAGCAAAGAACTGCAAGAGGATGCTGCAAGAAAAGACAAGCAGAGCTGAAAACTGCTCTGTGACCCTCTATGATGACCCTTCCCATGTTCCTTATCAAGTGATTTCATTGCCCAGTTTACGGATCCTCTCATACATGATTCAGTTAACACATAAAAGCCAAATATGTAAATACACAATCAAAACCAAAGAGCTACCAGGAAGTAAGAAATCCCCAGCTGGCACAAATTGTCACTGCTTGACTGAACACACTGTGCAATTGTGGATGAGCCATGAGCTATGTTTCTGCTCTAGTATTCAAGAGGTCTTGAGATGCCACAATACTGTTTCCTATTTCTATGCATTTCATTGCTGTAACATTGCCAATCCTTAAAAAAAAGAAAAAGAGAGAAGCAAAAAGCTGTTATTTTAAAACACTACTTAATAATGGCATCTTAATGAAAATGTTCTAACAAAAGAGCACTTGGGATACTTACTTTGTCACCTATTACATTGAGCAGAAGTGTAGGATGGATGCACTCTCCTCATTCTGACGGCAGCCCTTATCAGCCTGCCATGAATATTGTGCTACATGGCTCATACACACTCATTAGCTAGATGGTTGTCAGTGAATCCTAAAGATCAAAACAGAAGACACAGGATAAAAATCTCTTTATATAAATAAACTGGAGATCAGGCATAAAGGACATTACAAGAAAACTGGAGATGGATTTGAAGTTGAATTTGTTTGTGATACAGAAGAGTTACAGAGATCTGAGAAAGGTATTATAGCACTTACCACAACTAGCAACAAAACTTGATCTTTTCAGAGTGTTGCTCTTTTGCTTCCCCTCCCATTTTCTCCATCAGTTTTTACAAGAAAGACTCTACCCCAGTCAAGAGGGAAATGTTTTAAGGTAGTGATTAGATATTTTCCCCTAAAGCAGTTAGCACAATTGATTCTTCATGTATCAGGATTACTCAGCAGGAAGCTAAACTCTAAAAGCTTTCTGGTCAGAAGCAAGTCTCACAGCCTTCGATCTTTGCATTTACCAGTCTACCCATGTCAACCTATTTAGGAAAGAACACACTACCTGAGAGGTGCCAAACACCAGTTACTTTGATGGAGGACCACAGGAAAAAGCAAAGGACCATGCCAGTGCATGTGAAGTCTGTGCATTCCTCGTTTTTATCTGCTGCTGAGACAAGACTTCCAAGGGCACAGTACATATTGCCATCCTTTCTGGGCAACAGTTCCTAATCTGGTTCCTAGAGATTTGGGTTTTCAGATTGAATTCCTAGAGATTATTTCCATCTTTAAAGTACACTTCTAGTTATGTCCAGGGCTGAAAATAGGCTGGGAGCACACGGTGGGAAAAGCTTACCTAATTCCTGACACGGAAGTACCATCTTTGAAGTTAAAGAAATCATACTGAACACACTTAATTCTATTTCTGTCTGAGGAGGAACCTGCAAGGAAGGCAATGTAAATGGCCTATTCAAAAGCCCAGAAGTATCCTTTAAAAGTTCACATTCAAAGAAAGGCCTATTAATTAATTGAGGATTTGGCAGTAGAGGTGGATGCACTCTGCAGGACTTGAGTGCACTGTATAACAATACAAACACATACATGTGTAGTCTAATGTGGTGGTTTGGCAGTTCCCCACCCCCTCTTCCCCCTCCCTTCT
>VWZI01012088.1:121006-133094 GCA_013396835.1 Psilopogon haemacephalus
AAATAACCCAGGCTGGAACTCAGTCGGCTGGAAGTTAAGGAATGAAGATTTATATCACAGCTTTGCACAATATACAAGCAGATATTTACAATATATGGCAGATATTTACAGATATATACAGTGAAAAAGGTAATACAGAAACATCATACCACTCCCAGAGATCAGGATCCCTAAGAGGGGTTTTCAACCACCCTACCACCTTCCCCCACTTCCCAATCTTATCTCATTATATGCCTCATGTGCCAGATAAGTGAAGGTAGAACAGCCAGGCGAATTAGCAGCAGGAAATGAAAGTACTTAGTGAAGTTATTCAGATCCAGCTAAGAAGGTAGGGACAGAGATGCAGCAGCCATCACAGCACAAAGAAGTCTGTCTTTATACATTTCAGTAAACAAATGAGTGAAGGAGACATTGGAATGTTTTCTCTTCTCAGCCTATCATCTAATTTCTCATTCAAATCCTCCAATTAGTTCAAACCAGCACATCTAAAGAACAGACCACATCATTCCCAACCAGGAGGCCACAAAAGCAAGAGTATTTCTGGAGACAGGCCTTGCCATCAAACTTTTAACTACCAAAAAGTAAGCTTCACTGAGAATCCCCAAGCCAATTTCTACCTACAGTGCCTGTTAGGCCAAATTTAATCTGTCAAGCCACCACCCATCAACAATATTGCTGCCTCTCCTCAGAGCTGTCCCTGTTTTCTCTCCCTCCCTCTGCCATGTTCATTGGCATTTTTGCATCAACCTCGACTTTCATCTGTGATTTTCATCAGGGAGTGGAGACTACTGTTCTTAAAACTAACTATTCACGTGAGCTGTGTCTGAACTATTATTTCTGTTTCAATTTATTTTAAATAGAAATCAATATTTCTACAGAGTGTAACAGCCTAGTCTTCATAAAATTCTACCAGTATAAAAACTGCTAATGTGGGTTTTAGCTTATTCATATATCTTTATCTGCAGCTCCATTGACATGCAAAACATGAGTGGATTAATCCTTGCTGCTGGAAGTATATTTTCTTCCACAGTATGGTACTTTTATTGGTTTTTTTTCCTTTTCATTCATTCATTTCCTAAAAAAAAGTCCTCTTCTTGATTCTAAATTAAGGTCACCTCTGTTAATAGAGTGTCAACTCCATTATTGTCAATTACCTTACAAAAACTGGATTTTAACATGAGAAATCGAAATACTCATCATGTCATTTTATAACCCACCAAGTGCTTATTCAGACTAAAGCACTGATTTCAAAATCACAGCAAGCACCTAAGACATAATTAAACCTTTATCTCTGCAGATTTTGAGATCTGTATTTGCCTTTTTAAAATAAATAAATAAAATACACACCTGTAGGGAGATGTTTTTGTTTCATCTAATGTAAGAGCATGAAGAAATATTTTCTTAGAAGTACTGCGTGAGAGAGAAAAAAAATTAACATGGCAAACAAGCTTTGTGTTGAGATTGTCGTAATCAAGGTTTTATTTTGCCTAACGCCTTGATATTTTTCCCATACCTTGTTTCATTTTCCCACTTACTTCTGCATTACAGTAAGAATAAAATAGACCTGCCTCTGAATTTAAGAGAAGTTTACCTCTGGGACCAAGCTACTGAAAGACATGTAACCCTTTTCCGTCTCAGTGGTCAGATACATAAATACAACTTCACTATTCCTGGGCTGCCTGTGACCCCTTCTATGCTGCTAACAGTGCCAGTTGTTGAAATAAGTACCTTAAATAATCATTCAAGGCAATCATTTTGTCCATGTTTATAAATGGCCTTTTGAAATCTCAGTCTAGAGATGCAAACTGAAGTCAGGTATCAGGAATCAAGGGTGCCTATGTCAGTATGTTAATAAGTCTATCAGTCAAGAGTTTCCAAAGCCAGTTACAGATACTTCCATTCTGCCTTTATATCCACAATTACACTGCTAATCTGCCCAGGGTCACCTCACAGACATAAAAGCATGGATTTTTTTTTTCTGTTAAGGTCTTGGTATGCTACTGCAGCCTTTAAATGCAGAGCCCATGCAAATAAAGTCAGTGGTGGCCTCTACAAGTTGAAGCAACCCTTATGGCAGTACAAACATGATCTTCAAGCATAAACTAAACATTATTATTCTGTAGAAACTAATCATACTAGACTAGTGCTTGTCTAGGCCTCAATCCCTGATAAAGTGGTTTAAGCTCCTTTGTACCAAGACATGAAACCTCAGAACTCAAATTCAGTGCTTGGCCCCTCGCCCTGCAGAACTCCCAGGCAAGAGCACAAGACCAGTGCCTTGGCATCCTTGTACTGCATGTTCTCCTTCTTCATATGACAAAAAGAGCCAGCATTTAACTCTAAAAGTAGCATAATTCCCCAGTCAAGCTCTTTTCACATGAAGATCATAAATAGACCTGGCTACTGCAGTTCTATTCCCCACAGAAGCTAACTCGTTCCCAAGAAGCTCAAGTCTTTGAGCATGAGACCATCCGGGAAAATCAGCTAATTGCTTGCAAACAGGACAATTTAACTTAATCCACTCCAATGCCCTTCAGATCTACATTCAATTCAATGTACATGTGTACATTCAATTTCATCTACTCTGAGAAGACAATAGAGAAGACTCCTCTGGAATTGACTACCAGAATGCATCATAAAGGAAAATAATTAGGTCGAGACGAAGCTATCACCTGCCCTGAGCACAGGCTACATGCACAGTGAGATGCAAGGTTTGAATGAAATCTGACACACTTCACTTCAGGGTCCAAATCCCATCCATTTACAGCATTTCTGAGCAAACACTGCCATAGAGAAGTGAATCAAATACAAACAAGATTGTGTTTATCCTCTTTCTTCCTAAATCTTTATGCACTATTGTCCTTATTTGTCAAGCTATCTCATTAGTTTGGGGGCAGATCAACAGATTACTCATGATAGCAGGCTAAGCAAATCACTCAGCGATAAGTGTTTGCTGGATCAAGCCATTCGGCTGTCAGCTCCACAGTGCAGAGACTGTGCTTTATTATTCACATGCAGAGCAGTCTGTACTACTGAGTGTTATATACATAATTCACTTAAAAATAATAATGGTACACTAAGAATGAAAAACATACCAGCAGGAAAGTTCACAGACTGTACTACCATCAGTAACTCAGAGCTACTTGCACACAATCCAGGCTTGGAAAAAAATGAAGAGATGTTTAAGGCAAAGGACTAAGAATTAGAAGAGCTACTCACAGCACTGCCACATTTCTCAGGACAAATTTTCAGTACTCTCTGTGCCCAAATTTTCAGTACTTTCTGTGCCCCAGAGAGTAAACTAATAATATTCCAGTAAACTGGAATAAACTAATGCAAAGGAGTAAGTACTCTCTTAATGCTATGCTCAAGTTAAACAAGTACTTGAAACTAGAGGAACAGCATACTGTGTATTAAACATAAGTAATATGTAATCGTATAAGAGTACATTTTTCAGCCTACGACATGAACACCTTGTTGGTGTTATAAATCTCCCCAAATCTACAGTATTGCATATACCTACAGGAACCAGACCCTTCCGCACACCAGGTGTGGTAACTGTCGTGTGAGGTACTCATTTGTACAGAGAATTTACATTTACAGATCACAAACAGTGTGTTAGAACATAGAATCTTTTATGAAAAAGTATAAATCTATGACATTGACCTGGCTGCTTCACCCTTTAATCTGGCCTTGACCCTCCAGCTACTAAATATTCATGACTAACATTACCGCCAAGCTTTTCTGTCACAACTAGTTGTACCTAGGAGTTAGAGAATTAACCCTTTCACAAGACAACATTTTGAGGGGTTTGTTTCCTCCTTACTATTATGCCAGGGTCTTTTTTCATTTACAATAGCCTGGCTATTTTTCTTTCATATTTAAAAACCTTTATGCAAATCAGGCTGGTAGCACAGCAACCTAAAGTTCTTGCATTAATGCAGAGTATTATTCACATATAAAAATTCCATTTAAATCCCATTAAGGTTATGACATAAATCCAAACAAACTAGAAAATGCACAGTTAAGGTGGAAAAGTGACATATGTCTTCCAATCTCTTAGCAGAGAAAGCAGAATAAGAAACCTATTAGAGTGTCACCCAGTTTGGGCAAGCAGAGCAACACATGTTACTTTCCTCCCTTTAAAACGTTTTTTGTTGTTGTTGCATCTGGAATCCCTTTGTTTTATAGTTTTACATTCTTGTGTTCCAGTGTCAGTGGTCCCAGAAAATAGTTTTCAATTGTAAATACTTCTGAACAATATCCATTCTGAGTAACAAGACAAGCAGCCTCCTGTAAAACAGCTATAAGTTGTTTGTGTTTTTTTTTTTAATCTGATTAGCATTTTGTATTTTTCTAGAGGTGTTACTAGGGGATAGTAGAAACCAATTACATATACGACACTCTCTTGCAAGTGTCCCAATTAGCAGCGCTACAATTACAGTCTGGAGGCACCTACTTCTGTTGTGCATTCCTCCCTCTGAATTCCTGACACTTAAATGAGCTACACTACAAGGTCTTGCAACAGGGTTTAAGACCTGAATTATGTTCCTGCAATACTTAGAAGACTGAACTGAAGGGATGGGTGTAGGCACAGCTGTCTTTCAGATAAATTATTGTAGCTGGTGTAGAGAAGAGAGGTGGTCCTGAGCAACTACGGCTAGTGCTGTACATTCCTGAATAACCAGATGGATCTTTCTGTCTATTATGAAGAAACAAAGTTTGACTCTGTAGCCTTATGACAAGAAGAAGAGGAAGAGAGCCAGGTTGATAGGGGGTTTAGCTGCATTACACTAGATACAGAGGCTACAGTTACTTATGAAACTTCAAAAATAATCAAGCCCACAGCCTCTACTTCTCCATATGTTTGCCATATAGGCAAACATTGCATAGTGGGTTGTTAGTGGAAACTGAGATTTACTCTTTTTCTTCGAAGTTGAATGATACTTGATTGAAGTTTTCCTTCTTTTTGGTAATGAAAAGAGTACCAAAACAAGCTGGTCCAGGCAGCGAAGCTGTTATCTTGACTGGAATCTCAAGTTTTATTTGAACTAGCCATTTGTAAGATATACACACACATGCACACACACAAAGCCTTGAATGCTGTTCCATCTTTTTTNCAAGAGGGTAGCTACTGCATGTTCTGCATTTGTGACCTGACATGTCTTCCTTTGTGTTGTCATTGAACACTTCCATCCTAAACAGAACTGGAATTAATTGGACATTCAGTAGAGCCAAGGATTAAGGTTTAGAGGAAGTATGGGGGTTTTGGTTTGCTTGGTTTCTTTTTTTAGTTTAGTGTATCTTTTCTTTCAGTCTGCTTTGAAGAAGTTATTTTCCCCTTCGTCTGTTCTAAGCAAACACTCTACCAATTATACTTTGAATAAAAAACATCACAGACTTCCATGGAAACAGCAGTCAGCATGAGGAAAGAGTGGAAAGTGCTCAAGGTGACAAGAATACCTTCTGCAGCACCTTCACAAGATACATGTTGAACTCTAGCAAGTACAGAAGCAGCTGACAGGACAGTACAAAGCTAAACAAGGTCATAATATTTGGGAGAGGAAGGGAAGGGGCATACATGCCCAAAGCCATTCTTCTCTGCCAATTATAAAATCCTTGACAAACATTCAGGGTCTCTTCTGGGTGGATGAGAAAATAGCTTAAAATGGGGACATCCAATGTCTTCTTGGATACTTTACATTTCAGATTAATATGTAAATGCAATTAGACATATATCTGTGAAGGATGAGTGGTGCTTACAAGTATATATTGTGCTGAAACTTGCAAGAGAGTCTTTTAGACCATGTCCTTAGAGGCCTATTTGAGACCATGCTGCAGAAGTCAAACCTTTTCTGAGTTGTGAAGAAAAATTAGTTCTATGGCAGACACGGAAAAACTCAAGGATTAAGTATATGAGTAGCTATCAACCCTTTGGACAGATATATCTTTGAGAAGCTTTAGCTAACAAAGCAAGATGTTCTGCATCTAGTATGGCATTCTTATTTTCTTAAATATCTTAGTGTTCAGTGACTCTTACTTCCTTCTCCCAATTCTAAATATTTGTGCATTCCTGCCCAGAGGTTTGTCCAGACCTCTGACACTATAAGCTTTTCTTCTACCCTGAATTCCCCACATCAGTCTTCCTCCACTCCACCTTATTCACAGCTCAGCTGCTGTAGTTTATCCTGCTCCACAGCTCAGATCTTCCCATTACATGTATTCCTTTCTCAAATTTAAGATATCTTTGACAGTTGTCATTTCCCCTAATGTTCATTCAATCTAAGCATTTGCCACACAACCCAGATGCTTTTTTGCAATTGCTCCTTGTATTTCCAATTCTTACTTTTGCACTCACAATACTGCTCCTCCTGCTTACCTAAATGTTCTTGAGATAATTCTAAACAACAACACAGAGAAGACTGAAGTAGGTCAGCTACAACATTTCATCGGGAAGACTCAATGTGTTTAAGTTACACATATCAAAAATTAAGGGTATCAGTCTGCAGAGACAATAAGCAGCATCCTTCAGTTTTAAGTGCCAAGCATGTAGCTCAAACTACAGAAATAATAAAAAGATCAAAGTTTGATGTTCTTGTCTCTCTAGGTACAGGTAGGCCAACATCAAAAGTCTGCATTTTACCCCTCACCAACCTGGCTATCGGACATGAACCTGGTTAAGTTTGTCACCCAGTTCATCTTGTGCTTTCTTCCAAATCTGTGTCAACTCAAAGAAACTAGATAGCTTAAATATTAGGGTTTGGAGGCAGTTTGAATTAAACAAAGCAGGAAGCTCTTAGGTATGCTTGACAGAGGGGCAGAGTAATCCAGCTGGAAGCACAGAACTCCTCAAGAAGAGGTTTGCATGGCCTAGGTATTAGTCCTACACACCGCTTCTGTATGTGTAACTATTGACTTAACATACATTCAAGTGCAGGAGTAATTTATTTTTTAAACAAGTAAGTGACTTGATGAAAAGCACAAATCAGCATGTCACAGACAGGACAAATATGCTGATAAGCCACTCAAATTGAATGCTTAAACTCTGGAGAAAGGAGTCATCCCTTTTTATTTGTATAGTTGAAGTGTGCCCAGTGTAACAGAGCTCAGACTTAGCCCAGGTTTCACTGTAGCAGTTTAACACAGATAGCAAATGTGCACGAGGCTTTACACGGCTTTAATACTTTGAGTCATAAAAGCCTCAAAGCTTTAACAGAAGGTGGGTCTACAGCTAAATGTCTCAAGCTACTTGTGTGGATCTGATAAAATAAAAACTCCACCCTGCTAGGAAAGGTTTCCCATATGGAAATTTTCCTTTCAGATTGTTTTGTTCCCTTTATAATTGTCAGTGACAGCATGGCATTTGAAGCATCAGGAGGAAGTCATGCCAAGTAGCTGTTGCAAGAGGACATAAAGTGGGCATAAGATGTAGAAAATGGCATGAGTAAACTTAAAAGGTGTATTAAATGTCTTCACCTGCATTGACACTAGAATTGTGGTAACTATGAGGATTAACATGCTTCCTGTACATAACAATAGGTTATGTCAGGTGCTAGAGAGAGATGATGTTCCAACTCAGACAATAAAGTGCAGCCTACGAATGGTTTATATCTGGAGTGATGAAACAAATGCAATCATCCTAACCAGCCCTGTGAAAACACTAATCTATCAGGAGGAAAGAGGCACAAGGCTGTATCTTATAACCAAGAATCTACTTAAAACTGCACATACACACTTGAGATAACTTACAGGGAGAATTCCATTTCTGTCATATCAGATTACCTTCAAAAATTCCATTGGTGTCTAGATTAAGCCCATATCTGAGGCTAAACTGTAGCAGTTACTCTATTGCCCAATGACCTCTTCCCAGCAAAGGGGAATCAAAAAAGGAGAGAAGACTCCCAGTCTGAATTGAAAAAAAAATATTTAATAGAATAACCAAATTAATACCAGTATCAGTAGAAAATATATAAAGTTCTACTCAGCCAAGCAAAAGTGCAGCAGGCGCAATACCCAGAAAGAACAGGAAAGGAGTGAGGAACCCTAACAGAAGACTTTTTTCTCAGCAAACTTCCTCCTTTATACTGTGTGATGCACATGGTATGGGCTACATCATGATCCACCTTGGATCGACTCTCCTGGCTGACTCAGAGCTGTTAATGGCCTGAGACCCGTAGCTGGCCTGGGATTCTGTCCTAGCAAAACCAGGACAACCAGTTAACTTTATTAGTTTCCAAATCAGCTGTTCTCATCCTCTCTACCATTTGCTTAACATATACAAATATTTTGTTGAAAACTTGCATGAAGTTCAGTTCTTCCTAGCTTCCCTTCTACTTTGTTTATCTCTTTGAAGGACTAAGTGATAAAAGAGTCACAATAAGTATTTATATCCTGAGTGAAAAGGCTTAACAAATATGTGGGCAAAGCCTGTGTAGACTTATCCTGTTGCCGGCTATCCAAATATCACCTGTACTTCTGAAGAACCAAGGCACTCTATTGTTTGCTGAAACTTAGCCCCAAACACACCAGAAAAAAAGTCTCAGTAAATGAAATTCAGCACACATTCTCCTGTTCTGACATTCTTTTAAGTAACATTGCCTCAGGATACATTAGTTTCATTATCTCTGTGTCTATAATAAGATCCTGGCACATGACAGCCGAAGACTGCCATTTATCCTTCCCACACTGACATGTTTCATTTTGGTTGGTGGAAAGGACATGCTGTGTGTGCCACAGCCCTGTAATCCCTGCTCAGCATCATATCATGGACATGACATTTGACCCTGAATCCTTCCCCTGGGGAAAGGGCAGTTGTACTGACTCAAAATAAATGTTGCTGACTCCTTTAGCAAATGTAAACTTTCAGTCTTAGATGAACTGATCTACACTAAAAATTTCTTGTGGGGAAAAAAAAAAAAAAGGAATAATTTTGAAGACAACTACTTTTTTTTTTTTCCCCTCCTGAAGAGCATGCATCCGTACAAATAACCACCATACTGAAAAACGCCTAGCAAGCTCTTCTTAGATCTAAGGTGTGCATTTGTAATATGAGCAAATAATAAAGTACCAGCTTACTGTTCTGCGTCAGTTCTGACTTAGAAGAAACCTTATTTTTTTTCTGATTACAGGTGTAAAAATCTAGACTAAATATCTCCATCCAGAACATTTACAAACATTCAATTCATAAATGAGAAAGTGCAAACCCAGAGTGCCTACTCTTCATGTTTGTGTCAAACATTACAGCACATACATAAAAGTACTTAGCCCCAGCATTAATTGATTAAGCTAAAATTAAAATTAACATCCCCATACAGTCAATGAAGAGATACGGACATTTCCAAAAAAAGACTCAAAAGCCTAGTGGGGAGTTGCATTAAGTGGCTGGTAGGAAATAGTAAGACTCAGGGAGTGTCTGCTATTTGTCTGAGGATGTTAAGTGCCCAATTTAAGGCCCCTTCAACTATGTGTTTTGATGTAGAGTAAACCCATACCTGAAGAGCTGCTCTAAGCACTCAGTGGTGGTAAGATTTACAGATCATGAACTAGAAGTGGGAAATTTGCTGAGTACCTGCACTTTATGATGACTCTTTACAGGTGCCTGTACCTTTTGTGCACAAAAAGAGCAGAAAGCAGGGGGAGAACATATTTTTAGAATGGAACATTTTCTTCTAATAAAGGACTGTAAAATGGGGGTTTCTGAGATTTCAGAGGACCATGTTCAGTGATGCAGTGTACTCTTCCTATTTACTGTGTATCTCTTCCTGAGATACACTTAGCTTAACATCAGCAACACATTACTGGGACAAAGATAAATACTTCAAAATCTCTCCACCTACTTATTTAAGATCACAGTGTGCGTGTGGGTTACCTAGCTCAGCTTCATTCCAAGGTATGCCTTGGCTACCTATGAAGTTGTGGCTGTGTCTCTTCTAGACCTCTAGAACCCAGCAAGCTCCTTGTAAATAGCAGAATTATCACTGAAGCTGCTCGGTGTGCAGTTCTTGCAGAGACTGTGAATATGCACTCGAGTAGGTAGTGTGTGCTGAAATCCCTTCTGAAAGCAGCATCTGTGAGTTGCCATGTCTGTGGCAGAGGCAGGGCAGCCACTCTCAAATGGCACTACCGATCCTGCGCCAGAGACATTCCAAACACACAGATGTGTGATGTGTTCCCATGTGACATACTCTAGGTGATCCTGCTTTTGCAGGGGGTTAGACTAGGCGAGCTTTCAAAGTCTCTTCCAGCCACTACCGTTCTGTGATAGAATTGTCCCACCCAGCAGTGCTTTAGCTTATACAGGAATTCACTGGAGACAATGATTTTCCATGCTTCTATCCACATATCCCCTTAGTCTTTCTGGTGAACTATCAAAATGCAAAACCAATGGCGTGCCACTGAGGAATAAAATTTTTAATTGGCAAGAAAACTGTAGAAGAGAGTTACCCAGAGGAGCATCCCACTCACATTCCTCTCAAAGAGACGTTTAAATGCCCTGTGAAAGTAGACTACAACTTGCATAATTTCTGCTCTGGACACATGCTGGAGTAGCAGTCATATTACTCAGCTCCCCTCCCCAGCATCACAGCTATCCCTGCTCACAACATTTTCTTCTATAAGCTTGGTATTTCCCCTAGTTTGACAGACGATTTCATGGCTATATGAAGTTTCATCTCCTTTTCCTGCCCTCCAGCAGCCCACCACTTTCTACGTCCAGGCTTCTTCAGCGCCTTAGTCGCCCTCAGTCCCACGGCAATGTCTGTCTGTACTTCCACTCCCTCTTGCTTTTTCTTTTCCAACCAGTAGAAAGCACAACAGCTTTACTTGTCCAGCAAAAAACAATTCTGCTTGTCCTGGACAAGGAGATTTTTCCCATCTTGCTCTTGTCTCCACATATAGTCAATATTTGCATAATATATTAAGTATGTAGGGAAACCTCAAAAGATTTGGTTCAATGCCTTTTGAATAAGCACCTGAAAAGCTTGGCTGTTTATGCAAACCTAATCCAAACATTCTGATTCTTGAGTTAATGGGCTGGAAATCTTGTGAGAACAGATTGTCTCACAGTGCAAGTTTTCTTGCAATTTTTGCTTCTGCTGTTGGAACAGGAGTGTGATGAAAATAAACTGTTGTCCTATTTTGACACTTCCTTTTAGGGATTCAGGACCAAGTGGGAAGAAAGTTACCCAGAGTTTTCTCATAAAAGTATGCATCATCTTAAACTGGTGCTTCAGGTGAGAACTCAGGGTGGGAGATTATGCCATCCAAGCCAATTCAACTGTTCTTTTATGGCAGTGTTCACTCACTTTATTGATATGCATCAGGTATTGGTAAAATAATACAGTACATACTCTGACTGACTAGCTAATAGGAATCTGTCAAACTATGAATGCTATAACAGTCACATAATAATAACACAGCACTATGGAAGGTAATAAATTATATACTTGCCACCATCCTTCACATATTCTATACGGATCATGGAGTTATGGTTATTGGTTGCAGTGTGTATTACCAGGTCCCAGGGTCACCAAAACAGAGTTAAATGATGTAAGGGAGTAAGTAAAATGATGATCTATGTTCAAAAACAGCACTAGCCTTGGTACCTATTTACCTCATGCAGTATATTTATATACTGAGTGTGAATAATCAGGTTCCCTGGAAAAGGACAGAAAATTGACAATGCCAGGGCTTTCCATTTATCAAGAATTTAGGATTGAAAAGCCCTTTTTTTTTTTTTTTTTTTTTTTTAGGTGCTGAATGTTGTGGGGGGTCACTCAGAGATAGGAAAGATTTCTCACCAATCTGTAAGACTCTGTACCCATAAGGTATTTATTTCCCCTCTCCAAAGTTCAGCTGCAATCATCATGTTGAAAGAAAGTATTCTAGTAGCTGGTATGTGCCACTCTCAGATAACAACTGAGCTTGAGACCAAAGGCCACAATAATCCTAGCTTATTGTTACTGCTACTGCTCCTACTTGAGCAAAAGGAGCAATTTCTCTCCATTTAGGCAATGCAGTATTTGTGCTTTAGTTTGAAGTAGCATCCACTTACATTTTATTCATGAATCCTTTCAACTTCATTCCATTT
>VWZI01012088.1:136565-195771 GCA_013396835.1 Psilopogon haemacephalus
TGCTAGTCGTTTTGGTTTGTGTCTGGGAAGGAAGAAAGAGAGAAAGAGGCTTTGAGCCTCCTGAGTTTCCTTGCCTGGGAGAGAGCTTGGATTTCTGTATTATTTCTAATTCGTATATATAACTGTAAATACTTGCAAATATATTGTATATATGCTTGTAAGTTATGCTTTGCTGTAAATATAGCTTCATCTTACTTCCAAGCCATATGAGCTCCTCTGATAAATTTCATTGTGTGGGGGGGAAGTTCCTAACCCACCAGAGATAGACTAGACTAGACTAGACTAGACTAGACTAGACTAGACTAGACTAGAATAGAATAGAATAGAATAGAATAGAATAGAATAGAATAGAATAGAATCAGCCAGGTTGGAAAAGACCTTCAAGATCGTCCAATCCAACCTATCACCCAGCCCTATCCAATCAACTAGACCATGGCACCAAGTGCTCCATCGAGTCCTTTCTTGCTTTTCATGAATCTGCTACCTTAGTTTTCAATGACACTAAGACAATAAAGAGTAATGTGAAGAATTTCTACCAGATGTTAAGAATTAATGGCCTAGTTTTCAACTTTCAGTTCATTAAGAACCCCACCAAAAAAAACCACAAAAACACCAAAAACTTGTGATGGTCTGAGGGTTCTGCTCTAGTTAAAGGCAAGGGATTTAAAGAATGCTTTTCATATGAGCGATTAAAAAACAGACATAGATGAAACCTAGAAGTTAATATACAAAATAGTATCAAGTGGAAGGCACATTGGATTACAATTTTTCAACTTTTTTATACTGTTTTTCAGCTGCCATGGAGAGAATTTCAATGCCTATTTCCAGCATTTGTGTTTTTCTTTGTGATGGAAAACTGTAAATTAAACATCACACCACAGTTCTTAACAATGGAGTTCGGGTCAGGGGTCCAGGAGGGGGCTGTGAACAGGAACAAAATTAAAAATCTTTCTTCAGCTTTATTCAGAGAATCTTATTCTCTCTGTCATAAAGAAACAGACAAAAATTTGCTTATTTGTAAGCTTTCTGAGAAAGATATCAAGACATTATTAAAAAGCAGGGCTAGGCAGCAAATAGTTTTCATATCCATATAGATCTGGTATTTCAGGTCTTTTTCTGGCCTTGAAGGTAAAATCTCATCGAACCAGAGAATACTGTAGATTGCAAAGAACATCCTTCTACAAGATGAAACAGCCAAAATAAATATTGTTTTGTTCAATTAAAATGTTTCATTTGGCCTAATTTTTCTTTTCTATGCATATAAAATTAAATTTTAAAAGGAAAAAAAATCTGACAGAAAAAAGTTAATTTTTTTATTGAACAGTAAATAGGTTTATCTCTGCTGATTAAGTATATTAACTAATAATTCACTAAATGAAAGAGCTCATTTTCTGACATTCTTTGAGCGAATAAGAATTTTTCAGAATTCCTATCCAAACAAAATAAAGAATGTTCCTCTGCAGGTGAGTTTTATCACCTACAATTTATCTTCAGGCTTGGCTTAGCATGACCTTTCACTGCCTTTTCACCTGCCTAAGAAGTTATTGGAGCTTACAGATCTTTCTTTACCCTCTTTCAAATAGTTAGACTCATCCAAACATGGGGAGAGAATTATTTTCCACAAATTTTAAATAGTAAACTTAATAGTAAGGAATCTCTTAATTGCAGGAGTGACATTTGGATATATGAACCAAAGTTGTATTCACAAAGAAGGGGGATTGGGGGGGGAAAGGAACCCCAAATTCCTCCCTCAGATAGCTTAAACTATTATCCCTGATGAACTGTTCCTATATAAACGTCAAGTGGTATCACAGTTCATCTGTCCTCTCAGTCATCCACAGCACACAATATTTCTAATAGAGAAAATACTACATTTTGTATCTTAAATAAAGGAAAGGAGAGCAGAAGAGTAAACCAAACTTCTTTGCCTTCTTTTGTGTAAGTAACCTTGAGTGAGAAGTGTGTGGTTTATTCCTGTGCATCTCATCCAGAATATATGTCATTTCTCCAAATAAACATCATATATCTCAATAGTAGGGTCAGTTACCCACCCCTATCCCCTCCCTGTAGCTGATCTATCAAGTTAAATCACAGCCTTTTTGATATGAGTGTCAATGTGTATCTGACATTATAAAATAACCAAGAGTGGGGCAGAAAACCAGTAAACAATGCAGAAGAAAAGACTTAACTCCTTAAGCTCTCAAGTCACTAAAATCCAGAGGTTGGTGCACAGTTATGCTCTAGTGCAGAGCATATTTTAGTTCAATTATTTTGGATGCATGGACAGTTTTTCATGAACTCATCTTGCCTTTCTTTTTCAGACCTCCTGAACTACATTTTGCCTTTCTTTTCTTGATCTTCTGCAAGAGCTTTACTTCCCTACCCTCCATATAACCTATTCCTCTGTAACTGACACAGTTTCCTGCCACAGTCATCTTTTTCTCCAAATTAAGTAAGCTTAAAATACATTGCTCCCAAAGGCCTTAAAAAACAGAGAAGGCTGGTAGAATTAATAAGACCTGATCAGGAGTTTTAATATTTGACCTGATCGGGAGTTTTTCTGGTAGACATTTGTTCCACAAATTCAATGTTAAATTTTTTAATGGGAACAACTGCACAGGTTCAATTACCATGGTATTTTTAGTCAAAGCCAGAGAGGAGAGCTGGGCTTCCTCCTCAGAAGAATTACTAGTCCAGTATTAGGACAGTCACACCCATGTGAGATAGAGCAACTCACGGCCTGGGTCTATTGACTCAGGATCCATAAAAGTTGCAAAAGTGCCTGCAGAAGAGGCTGAGATGCAGTATGTGACACAGTAGGGAATAGTCAGCAACATGGCTCTGGATTTACTTGTGTCCAGAAGAGGGCCATGAAGATGACTGGGGGAATGGAGCACCTGATCAATGGGGACAGGCTGAGAGAGATAGGGATGGTCAGACCAGACAAGAGAAGGCTCTGAGACCTTATAGTGGCCTTCTAGTACTTATAAGGAGCACACAGGAAAGATAAGGAAGGCTTTATCACTATAGAAAGAGGGTTACAATTTCAAACTGGAAAAAGGTAGATTTAGTTTGGATACCAGGATGAAATTCTTCACGATGAGGGTGGTAAGACACTGAAACAGGTTGCCCTGGGAAAATGTGGATGCCCCATCCCTGGAAGTGTTCAAGGACAATCTGTATGGGGCCTTAAGCATCCTGGGCTCGTGGAACAAGGGGGTTGGAATTAGATGATCTTTAAGGTCCCTTCCAACCCAAACCAATCTATGATATTATGACTTCCCTCCCACAGCATGACTGGTTCCCACAGGTCTCCAGTCTCTTCTTTCCCCATCCAGGCTTCATACTGCCTCATTTGTATTGTCTATAGACAGACATCCTCACCTATGCCGTCCTCCAAACCTTGCCTGGGTGCTACTTAAGAACAGAAGGTGACATAGGCCATAGCAGGGCTGAGAGTATGCTCATAATCCAACAATGTGGGCACTCACGCATCAGTATCAGGCCCTGGCTTTTGCTACCAATGGTGAGGCTGAGGACCTCATCCTGAGGTTGAGGTCCTTATTCTTATCCAGGCATTCTAGTGTTCACATATTGTGTGGTGAGTTACCTTAAACGAGAAAGGGTTCCCAGGTGCACCTCTCTTTGGTGTTTTCTGGAAGAGTGCAGAAAACACTATTTCCAAAGCAGCTATTTCCAGAGACTCTGTCTATATGTAGCATTTCAGATTTTTTTTCCAAAATATTCCACCTTCATACAAAAGAAGGTAAAGAGAAGTACATACTCTTTGAAGAAATCTTTTCTTGTTCATATTTAGTAATGTATCCCTGCCTTGCAAAGCTCCTCCTCTCGCACATTTAAGCTCTAGTCTGGTTTTTTTCAAAGTCAGCAGCTTCCTACTGACCGCAGTTAAAGAAGGCCACTGCACTGCAAAGCTGTGCCAAGCAACAGCCTTACTTCAATACATGGCAAATAAAATGCTACTGGCTTGGCAAAAGAGAGAGATGACAACACACAGTTTGTCTCTCAGCTACAGGATATCTCTCTATTCAGGAAGATGACAAAAGGAGTGCACATATAGATGGCACAAGCAAGAAAAAAAAAATATATATATATATATATTTATTTCAGCTTTAAAAGACCTAGTATAGAGAATATGCTTTACCCTCCAAAAAATTATTCAAATTTGCAGCTTTCACAGTGAAACTTTTATACCATGAACCCTAATGCTGCACTGCAGGAGGCTTACTTTATCCACTGTCTTGCAAATGAAGAGGGATGTGATGGACAACACAGCCACAAAGAATTCTGCAGTAGGGGACCAAGGAAAGGAAAGGATTCTGAGAATAAGTAGAGTGAAAGGTCACATTAGACTTCCTCAACAAACTCCTTTAGTTTAACAGTGTTTTACTGTTCTCAACAGTGCTTATGTCCCAAATGTTAGCAATCTTCCCATAAATAATGCAAAGGTAGGTGATGTAGGATGCACAGACTTGTGAGAGGAAATGCATTAGCTTTTACATGCCAGGCCTTCAGTGGACCTTGGATTTTCTAGCTTGGGCCCCAGATTTCAACAGCCAGTATGGATGGCTCTAAAGAATACCCTGTGGTCTTGCCACACTGTTTGCTTTCCCTGCAGGCTCCTCCATTTCAGGAAGATACTCTTTGGAAAGCAGACATCCATAGCATGTTTGGTTCCAATTTATTAATTAGAATTAAATAACTGGGCAAAAGTGTAATATGAATATAAGCAAACACAATTAGAATAAAGGGTGGAAGTAGCAGATTCATCTAATGATCACATTGATTAAATTACTTCACATAAACCAACAATTCCTTATAAGCACTCTGTAATAGATTAGGAAGGCTGCAGTCTTGCTTAGCTCTCAGGCTGGAAAATAACAGGGCTTTTATCGACTCTCAGTGCCAAGTGACATATTTAAGTTCCAGCCAAATAGCTGGTACAGGGAGTGGCAATTGCTGCCAGGCTGAAACTAGTGTTGAGACTGTAGCTCTGCTGCCAGCTCCAAAAGCTTCTGCAGATTGTTAAGTATCTAATGCCAGTCAACCTTTTCTCTCACTGCCCTTTCCCCCTCAAAACTCCCAACAATGGATTACAGTGAATTATATTGGAGATATTTCAATATTTCAACGTGACACAGCTTCTTAAATTTAATATTCAGAAGAAAAATTCAATGGAAAAGTATGATTTATCATGATTTAACTGTAGCTAGTTATTGCAGAAATCATTCTTTACTCACTGTGCTCTGGGGATTCTTGCTCCACATGTAGGCTAGCCAAAAGCTTGCATTTGAAAAAATGCAAGAACACCGAAGTACAGGTGATCCTTAACTTACAAAGATGGGAGAAAAAAAATATGGAAAATTAGCAACAAAATCTGGAAGAAAGGTTATGTGAAAAAAAAAAACTCAAACCCAAAAAAAAACCCCAAAAAAACCCAACCAACCTTTTTCACTCTAAAAATGCATTTGAGAGCTTAGTGTTTACCTCCAGGAACACATGCCTCATGGCAGAAATGGCCATGGGATATTCATATTGTGTTTGTCTTCTTTGGCCATTAGCCTCTTTTTAGATTAGTAGCACTTTGTTATTATCAAAATCTTTCCTCCACTGACACTGAGATGTCAGCTATGTGGAGAGTAATTTCCAAAGGCATAAACCACACAGAAGATTGGACACAGACATGCATTAGAGAACAGTATCCAGTGGTAACCTACACAGAACTGTGTTTCAGTTACCTTAAATTTCTCTAGTAGCTAAAAGACAATATCATGAAAGAATTAGCAATATCCCATTTAACAAGAACTTAGGAATCCGGAAGGCAATTGTGGAATCTTGGCAAATCACACTAAATTAGTGTATTTGATTCAGTGCCTAAAATGTTCAGATCAATGGCAAAGGTTTTTGTTGGTCAGCTTTTCCCCTTCTTACTGACAGAGGCAACGGAATGTGCAGTTCATCATTACAAGGCATAAGAATTGGGCATTGACTAATTGGAAGATTTGCCTGTTATTTAAATGAAACTTGTTTGCAGCTTCATCATCCGTGTGGAATCCAGAAAGGCATCAGGCTATCCCATCAATTTAGTTAGGAAAGGATAAATGAATAAATAGGCTGACAATTTTCTCCCCTGGGACTTATATTGTCACTGCATTGTTTCTCCATTATTAATTACCTATGTAAAAAATAATTCACTGTACAGCAGTATATACTCTGTGCTGTAAGTGACAGGATCAGGTAGGTGCCTTTCCATTTGTCTCCGAGCACTTAAATCTCTTAATGCCAGCAAGTGATGCTCAATGGTGCACTCACTGAGGGAAGAAAAGGAAAATAAAGTTGCAGACATCAAAGGGTTACCACCTACATTTTTTGGATGTGTACAGTAATAGGGTTAGTTCTTTTCTTATTTCACATTAAAGAGTCATTTACAACTGCTGCTCTGCTTCAGAGGTTTGGGTTCAGACTGTCTTGCAAGCAGTTTGTGTGCAAGGCTGAGATGTAATATGCTAGCAGATGTCACTGACAGGTCAAGGAGTTCTTCAGATGCTGGAAGACCACAGAGCCCCTAATGAAAAGGGGCAGAAAAGAAGTCAAACACATTTCTTTGAGTGCTCGCTTCGCATACAAAATTCTCAACACTATTTATTGGAGAAAAAAATAATTAATAATCTGCTCATTTACAATCATCCAGTACCCTTACAGATTTATTTCACTTAACCGATAGGAGAGAGGGAAAAGGAAAATTACACTTGGGGCAACTCAAGGCTTCTCTCTTATTAAACTTCAGCTTTTCATCCAGCTATCCAGTGCCAGAGGGACAGGTGAAATCACCTGCAGCCATTGCACCGTCAAGTCCACCCCAAATAAAAATATTTTTCTTATGTATCAACTGAATATTTTTTTTAGACTAATTCAAATAATGCCACATTTAATTTGTGTCTTGCAGACTTTGCTATATGCCTTTTATCTCCACTGCTGCAGTATTGTTAATCCTTTAAAACTTGCAAAAACTATGTCAAAGCAGAAATTCAGTGTTCTCAGTCCTATATCCCAAAGGGGTCTCATAATTTCAACTCCAGTCCTGTGTAATTTCAAAGCTGCTTGACTGGTTCTTCCAGGAAACAATTCCTTCACAGCAGAAGTTTTTTAAAGGCTTCAGACATCCAGTCTCTCCAAAAATGCTACCAATAATCCAGGAGAAAAACTTTTGAGTATTCTCACGAGGATGAGATAGGTTATTTTTTCCTATAGCCTTCTTCTGTATTCCCTAGAAGAATGGTGCTGTCTTTAAAGTGCTCTTCACATAAAGATGTGGCTTTGGTGAACATAGCAGTAAAAATTTTTGTTCCCATTGGGTTTTTTGTATAGCAGAGTGTGCTTTTCAGCATCTTGTATATTATCTGCTCTCTGCATAAAGGAATTCTAAACTAAATTCCTTGTGGGAACTCCCTCCATATAGTGCAAAACTTTAATTTGTGCCCTCTGCTTCATGAATTTGACACAAATTCAAATTGTCTTGCATCAGCCATTCTTCCTATTCCCTCAAGAACTTCATGAAGCAAAATCATATCACCTTTCAGTCTCCTTTTTTCTCAAAGTACAGACCTAATTTCTTTGGTTTATTTGGGACAACTAGGGTATCCCAATCCCTGCGTTATTCTTCTTGCTCTTACTATATTTTTGTCTGTGGCTAAAATAATTATTTAAGATCAGGTGATCAGAAATGAGGATAATAGCAGAAGTATGGTCTCTGCATTACTAAGGGGGGGATGTGTAATTTCTTGATACTTAAAACCACTATTTAAGTAAAATTTGCAAAGATATCTACAGATTTTTGCATGTGCATACACCTATTTTAATCCTTCTGTTTCAAATTTCTTCTGCTACCCCTGAGCTACATTTTACTGAACGGAATTTCTGCAATGTATGCTTTCCCAGAGTTCAATTCTCTATTTCGTCCAGTTCCTCATTACTTTAATTTTTATTTAGGTCATTCCTCTTCCCAAACACATGTAGCTTCTTTGTACTAGCAGCACAGCCTCTTTCTGCATTAAGTGCAAATGTTTTTGCTTTATAATATTTTCATCTTCCTCAGACCTCAGAAAAATAGCGTGAGGAACAAATCCAGTCCAGTCCCTCTCCATGTAATTCTTAGTTCCTCCATTCAGGTCACACCAAAGCAGTATGATCTCTCTGTGGTCTATATCAAGACCATCCCATAATCCACTCAAAAGCATCACCGCCTGTACCATACTACTGGTCCCACACGTTAGCTTTTTTTCACAGAATCACAGAAACATCCAGGTTGGAAAGAACCCTCAGGATCACCAAGTCCAGCTTAGACCCCTACTCTACAAGATTCACCTTAAACCATATCCTTAAGGACCACGTCCAAACAATCCTTAAACACATCCACAGCATTTTTAATCCAAGCCAGGATGCCGTTAGCCTTCTTGGCCACTGCTGGCTCATATTAGCTGTCTATCTATTACAACCCCCAGATCCCTTTCTGCCGGGCAGCTCTCCAGCCACACTGCCCCAAGCCTGTAATGTTGCTTGGGGTTGCTATTACTCAAGTGCAGGACCTTGCATTTGGCCTTGTTGAAGCTCATGCTGTGCTGGTTACTTGGAATATTTTAATAAGAGAAATTAAATTATAGGCTGAGAAAGAAAAATAATGATGATTCCTACTTTGCTCATAGGTTTGCTGACAGATACAAAAGTAAGAACACAAACATAGATAAAGACAGAGCTGCTCGGGTCTGAGCTCACTCTGGCTGCTGATCTCTTCTCCCTTTCTTTGGCTTCTAGCTAAATCTGCATAACCCAACTAATCAATTTCTTCTTCTAACACACACACACACACCCCCCGACAGCACCTCCGTCCCCCTTCCCCAAGCCGAACTTCCCTGTTTATGTGTCACATAAGACAGATTCTGGGATAAGATTGGTGGGTGGGGGAAGGTGGAAGGGTGGTTGGAAACCCCTCTCAGGGACTCTGATCTGTGGGAGGGGCACTGTGTTTCTGTATTACCTTTTTTACCGTATATACCTGTAAATATCTGTAATATATTGTAAATATCTGCTTGCATATAAAGCTTCATTCATTAAATTCCAGCCGGCTGAGTCTAATCTGGGTGATTTCAGAAGTGTGGAGGGGGTGGATAACTTCTGAATCACCACACATGCCATTAATGTTGGCCCACTAATCTAGCCTATCCAAATCCATCTGAAAAGCCTCTCTACCCTCATTCAGATCAATACTGCCACCTAACCTGGTGTCATCTGCAAACTTACTGATGACACTCTCTATGCCTGAAACAAGGTTATCAATAAAGATATTAAAAAGAAGTGGTCCCAACACAGATCGCTGAGGTACACCACTAGTGACCAGCTGCCAACTGGATTTAACTCCATTGACCGCCACTCTCTGGGCCAGTACTTTATCCAGGAGACAGTGTGCTCAGCCAAGCCATAGGTAGCCAATTTGTCTACAAGAATTTTGTGGGGAACAGTATCAAAGGCTTTTTTAAAGTCTAGGAATACAACATTGACAGCCTTTCCCTCAATAGCCAGGTTATCTTATCACAGAAGGAGATCAGATTGGTCAGGCAGGACCTGCCCCTCATAAACCCATGCTGATTTGGCCTGATCCCCTGCTTGTTGTCAATATGATGTGTGATGGCATTTGAGATTACCTGCTCCGTGACCTTCCCTGTTACTGAGGTCAGACTGACAAGTCTATCGTTTCCTGGATCTTCCTTCCTGCCCTTCTTGTAGATAGGTGTCATATTTGCTGCTCTCCAGTCCATTGGTACCTCCACAGTTAGCCAGGACTTCTGATAAATAATGGAAAGTGGCTTGGTGAGCACATCTGCCAACTCCCTCAACATCTTTCGGTGCAGACCATCTGGCCCCACAGACTTGTGTATATCTAAATGGTGCAGCAGTTCAGTGACCACTTCCTCATTTATCCTGATGTCCTCATTCCCATTCCCCTCCCTGGCTCCTACTTCAAGATGGTGGGTGCCCAGGGCACTGCTGGATCCAGTGCTAAAGACCAAGGCAAAGTAGACATTGAGCACCTCAGCCTTCTCCTCATCCTTAGTCACTAGGTTTCCCTCTGCATTCAAAAGGCAATGGAGATTTTTTCTAGTCCTTCTTTTGCTGTTAATGAATTTATAGAAACATTTTTTATTATCTTTAACAGCTGTACCTAGGTTAAGCACTAGCTGTGCTTTGGCTCTTCTAATTTTCTCCCTACATAGTTTCACTACATCTTTATAGTCTTCAAAAGTGACATGCCCCCTCTTCCAAGGGCCATAGACTCTCCTTTTGTTTTTGAGGTCCAGCCAAAGGGTCCTATTTAGCCAGGCTGGACACCTTCCCTGCCAACTTGTCTTTCAACACACAGGCACAGCCTGCTCCTGTGTCCTTAAGACTTCCCTCTTGAAGTGAGTCCAACCCTCCTGGACTCCTAAATTCTTCAGGATATCTTCCCAAGGGACTTTGCCCATCAGCCTCCTAAACAGGCCAGAGTTTGCCCTCTGGAAGTCCAAGGTGGCCGTTTTACTAACCCCTCTCCTTGTTTCCCCAATCATAGAAAACACAAGCATCTCATGATTACGGAGCTCCAGATGTTCTCCAACCTCTACTTTCCCCACTAGTTCTTCTCTGTGCACAAGAAGCAGCTCCGGGGGGGGGCACCTTCCCTGATTGGCTCTCTCACCAATTGTGTCAGGAAATTATCCTTCATGCACTCCAGGAATCTTCAGGACTGTTCTCTCACTGCTGTGTTCTATTTCCAGCAGACATCTGAGAAGTTGAAGTCTCCCACAAGAACAAGGGATCGTGATCATGAGACCTCTCTCAACTGCATATGAAAAAACTTATCTGCCTCTTCATCCTATTGGGTGGTCTATAGCATAATCCCATCAAAATATCACCCTTGCTGTCCTTAATCCTGGTTCTCACTCAAAATTACTCGACCCTATCATCACTTTCATTAATTTGTGTGGTTTCATACGCTTCCCTAACATAGAGGGCCATTCCACCATCTCTTCTACCTTGCCTATGTATTCTGAAGAGTTGGTACCATTTGACTGCAGCACCCCAGTTGTGGGAATCATCCACAACAGGTTTGTGTGATGGCTGCTATATCACAGCTACCCTGTAGTACAATAGCTTCCACCTCCTCCTATTTATTGCCCATGCTGCGTGTATTGGTGTATAAACATTTCAGGGAAAGAGCTAAGTACATCATTTGTACAAGGCCAGGCTGGATGAGGTCTTGAGTGACCTGATCTAGTGGGAGGTGTCCCTGCCTATGGCAGGGGGTTGGAACTGGATGATCTTTGAGGTCTCTTCCAACCTAAACCATTCTATGATTCTATGATTTTAAATCTTGAGAGGGAGAAGTCCTTCTGGTTATCTAAGTGTGCAGGTTTGAACTAATTCGAGGATTTGAATAATAAATTAGTCTATAGGCTGAGAAATTAAAGTACTGATGGTGCTACTTCACTCATAGCTTTACTGAAAAAGAAAAAAAAAAAACTGTTTAAGAGTTGTAACCCAAATATAGATAAGTGAGACTGCTGCAGACCTCTCTGGGCTGTGGCTGCTCTTGCATGGCTCTTTCTCCCTACCTTTTGTAGCTGAATCTGAATAATTCCACTAACTTCTTTCCTGTTGCTAACCCCCCATGCCAACCAACCTCCACCTATGTGCCACACGAAACAGATGGTGAGATAAGATTGGGGATGAGGGGAAGGTGGTAGGGGTGGTTAGAGACCCCTCTTAGGGATTTTGGTCTCTGGGAGGGGTGTGGTGTTTCTGTATTACCTTTTTACTGTATATATCTGTAAATATCTGTTATACATTGTAAATATCTGCTTGTATATTGTGCATTGCTGTAAATATAACCATTCATTAACTTCCATCCGACTGAGTTCTAGTCTGGGTTATTTCAAAGTTGGGGGGGGGGGGAGGCTGCAGATAACTGTTAAACCATCACACTAAGATAACAACACACTGCTCCATGAGTGATGGACTACTACTCCCAGCATTCTCAGCAAGGCCAGCTACTGCCCTTAGTTCATTATTGCAATAAAAGCATTATGAAACATGACTAAAATATATCTACAGCTTCCTTTTGCCATTTCTTCATGAACTTGCCTTAAAATGAAGACATGATCCTCTCTATGTTAACCCATGTGTATCTCAATTCATTGATTAATATCCCAGTAGGGGACCCTCAGTCCTGTTTCTGGTGAGTTTTAATAACATTTCCCTCACCAGTGCTAGTCATATTGTTATCTACTTCTTTCTGTCATCTCTGACATGGTAAAGCAATGGCTCAGCACTAAGTGATCTATGATACATGAATAACTCTTCTCAAAACAATATAGTATGAGGATTTCAGAAATATTCAGAAGAATGTCTTGATGACGAGAGATTCAGAGTATGTATTACGTGAATATTACTTTTCAAAATGGCACAGCAGTTCAGGAACACTTTGCTCTTCCTGCTTCTTGAGGATCAGTACAACATGCCCTGTTGATAGAGCAAATTAGCCAAGAGGTGCTTCAAGTAAGGGAACTCTGAATTTTTGACAGGTCCTTTGTACAAGAAAACCACAGAAACTTCCAGCCTGCTGGAAGTATTTGCCACTCATAAATCTCTATTCATGAAATCCTTTAAGAAACCTTTTTGAAACTTTGCTACTTTTCTGCTTCTCAGTGCTGGGAGCATGATCTGAGAGCACTTGTTATAGGAGGATACTCTGAAACAATGAGAGCTATGATACACATTGCCATACAGTGCCAAGAAAGTATTGCAGTACACCAAAAAAGTGTAAAACCAAAAGCCTCCCATTTCCATTCTAGAGGAAAACTAACAATAGCTCTGGCGGTGCTTTCCTGATCTATTAAGACCACATCAGTACCCTCTCCCAGGAGAATCCCCAAAGTTTCAGGCAGAGCAGGGTTTGTCGAGTTGTGCCAGAATGTATGGAGAAATAGGTGGTTTCTACTGCACCCTTCTACCCAAGCTGTGCAGCAAACCTGTGCACGCTTATGAATACATAGGGCTGCCATCCATAAAAGCGAGAGGTTGGGGCAGTAGATTCTACCTCTTTATGAGTCTAACCTGTTTGCTTTGACCCCTGGAAACAGGTGTTTGAGTCATCTGAAATATTGTCCTGTCCCTGGTGACAGGGAGTTTATACACAATTGCAACGTCTGCACTGCCTGAACGTTCCCAGCAGCTCCATCCAGCTCTGAACTGGTCCTCCAGTCTGTTGAAAAAGGTATGTGGTTTGCAGCAGCTTGTAGCCAATATGCTTCAAGGATGTCTCTTATTGAGCACAATACTGCTTTGATTGGCCTGCTCTTGCTTGGTATCTTCTCTGCTTTTGATGTACTGATCTCCAAAAGAGAGGAATGTCAGGGAAGGAAAACAAAAAAGGCACACCAGTGTAGGGTAATTTCCCCAGGCTAAATACATTCAGGATGAGACCCTGCACAATACAGGCTGATTAAAACTCCCCTAAGAATATTCTGTGAAGTGACTAATTCAGAGAGCTTCACAGTGTTTACGAGGCCAGGGTCCCATTTCTGAAACCTACTTCCACTTTTATCCGTCACAGGGGTTTTTGGCTCTGACTATTTCTTTTCCTGTGTAGGTTTTATATTTTCCTAGCACTAATAGCAGCGATGTCTGCACAGTTGTATTTAAAGTTGTATCAAAGATATCCAATAATGAGAGCACACTTACAGGGAATTTCAAAGTCATCTGTACAATATAATTTGGGGCTGAAACTCAGCAAGCAAGATCTCATCCAGGAAGCAAATTCTTTTGTAATGTTAAGGGGATTAGGGGTGAGGGGGAAGAAGGAAGAAAGAAAATTACTGCAAAGGTGAACAAAAAAGTGCTTTGTGGGGAAGTGAAGAGACTACCTTCAAAGGGCTTAGAATCCCAAACATTGAAGAGAACATGTGTGTAGACTTAAATGTGATGGCCACTTTTCCCTTTGAACATTAGTTCCTGCTTAAGTTCACGTTGAGTGTCAAGTGTTTGCCCTTCAAATGAGACTGAGTATTTATTTTTGAAGGCCTGCTCTTCACCCCCAGAACTGACTTCTGCCCATAATTAGTTAATGGTGTGCAAACTCCCATCTACTAAATAAACCCCAGAAGCAGACTCTGAGCAGAGAGCTGTATTTTAAGAAATGTGAATCTCTTCTCACTATCAGTTCCTGGGCGGGGGATTGGGGGAAATAAAAGGTACTGTAATTCTTCTCCCTAGATTCCTTCGGATGCTTCAGAGCAAGACAGATGACACATTAATTGGGTGCACCAAAGTATGACCGTAACAAAACCAGAGTAATTACCATAGAATAGTTTAGGTTGGAAGGGGTCTCAAAGATCATCCAGTTCCAACCCCCTGCCATAGGCAGGGACACCTCCCACTAGAACAGGTCACTCAAGGCTTCATCCAACCTGGCCTTGAACACCTCCAGGGAGGGAGCAGCCACAACCTTCCTGGGCCACCTGTTCCCATATCTCACCACCCTCACTGTAAAGAACGTCCTCCTAACATCCTGTTTAAATCTCCCCTCTGCCAGTTTAAATCCATTATCCCTCGTCCTGTCATTACAAGACCTTGTGAATAGTCCCTCCCCAGCCCTCCTGTAGGCCCCATGAGCTGGTAAATTCCTTCCCCTACTTTTGCCACCATGGTTTGTCTGAGAGGAACAAGCCAAAGAGTCTAAACCAGAACAACAATAAGTAGAAATGAAAATATGAATCAGAAGCACCCAGCAAACCCACGTCAGGACACAGATGAACAGATAGCTACTGAGCACTCTTACATTTTCCATGATGGACTGGCTGGGAAAAGGGAAGGCAGCAAGGCTCGATCATCAGTCAACAACAGCATCAGCTGGCTCAGCAGTGTTGACCAAACAGTGAAGAAGTCTATATTACTCACATAGAGTAGTATGTGGGAGCAGGCATTCAGAAGGAGGTAATCTCCTGGCAGAGGCATGGCCAGCAATGAGGCAGGCAGTTGTGCACAGCCATGCCCAAGGCAGAGGTCTGGGAGAAGCCCTACCTGTGCTTGCCTGAGAACTGTACTTGCTGTAATTTATCAGACAGGTAATTTCTCTGCCCTTTGCTCCCTACGCATGGCAGGCATTTTTTATAGCTGTTCCACACACAGAGGCAAAACACAGGGAAAAAAAGTTGCTTTCCCAAAGAGGATAATTTTCCCTATTAAAATGAAAAAAAAAAAAAATATATCCATCAGATTGACATTCCTTCCATATTGGCAAATGGAGAGCAAATTTCTGATTAGGACCATCCCAGTTATCTCAAATGCACTTTCAACTTTAAGATTAGAGCAAGGTTCTATTGCTGTGACACATAGCAGCACCTATGACTCCTGGCAGCAATCACATTGTGCAGAGCTGAAACAGGCAGCAGGCAAGCCCTGCCTCTTCCCCACGGAGCTGCACTTCCTAACAGCTGCCAAAACCCTTTTTGCATACAGGGAATTAAGTTTCCCAGACACCTGTGACTTCAGTATCACATCTATTCTGAGAAATTGATTATATCCAGGCTGAGGGGAGTAAGGCAAAAACATGCCAGGAGATCCGGCCAAGGTCACATCACTAATCTGTCAGAGAGTTTGAAATGAAGCAGTGATAGATCTCCTGGCTCTTACTCCTTTGATTAATAACCAAACAGACATTGCCTCCCTTACACCCCTATCTAAATCCAAGTTAATTAAACCAGCTTTGGGTGTGAACATTATTAAATCAGTTGAAACCTGGCTGATGTCAGATTAACTTGCACCTGCAAAGGTAGAGTCACCAGTCAAACTGCCATGGCCTGTTTTCAAACAAAAATACATGAATCCTCGCAGTGATCCTACCAGCCTGGCTGGTTTGGTGTAGAGTCACATCTCTATAGACCAAGATTTTCGCAGTGCTAGGAAAAACTGTGCATGGCACACAGCAAGGGAAGAAAGCAAAACTCAGGCTGTACCTAGTGACAGAGCACTAAAACAAGTGCAGCTATAAGCAACATATATAATATTGCAGCTGTAATTATTAGGAACTGGGATTATCTGTTCAAACAGTTTAGTAGCTAGGGAAGTAAGCCATGGAGGGAGACACAGTCCCTATTTAAACCAGCTGACCTTGTTGGGGAAAACAGACAAACTATGGCTCTCATAAACCCTTCTTTGGGTCTGAAATGAAAGCCACAAATTTCAAGCTAAGAGCAGTCCGAGAACAATTGCTCTGAGTGTTCAACCTTCTGCAAAGCCACTCAACAATGTCATGCCTCGCATGTGATACTGAGTCTGTAAACATGGTTATCTGGATCTCACTGTACCTCTGTGTTTTCTTCATTTGACATTGCGTAAAGCATAAAAAAATGCAACAAAGCTCCTTCTTACGGGTCTCCAACATTACCATTTCATGGTTGCTGCTTGGCCTTGATCACCACTACTTAGACATATTATGTCAGTGTTTCCTGGCTACACTGATGTGCCTTGTGGGTTAATTACAAAGGAAGCAGCAGCTGCTTTAAAGAGAAGTTCCAATGGTGAAAGGAGCCTGGCTCATACAAGCACTTGAAAGCAAACACCAGGTGTTACGTGCTTTGGTCTAGAGGCTCTGTTTTCCTGGCTGTGGGCAAAACATAGGAGTGAAGCCAAGAAGATAGTCACATCAGTACTCAGCACCACTCTTTGCTCACTCCTTTCCTCTGAAGATCCTTGTGGGTGGAAATTAGGTTTCCATCCGAGATAGATATTGCCAGAATTAGCAGTAAAAAAGTCTGGCCTTGCCATCAGAGGTTCATTAGCATACAAAACATCTCTAAAAGAAAGCATTGTGTCAGTCGCTGATGCTGTGCTCCATTGTCTTCAGTGCTGCTGTGCTCAGGCAGAACAGTTCACCCACCCTTACTCTGAAATGATTCGCACTCAGATCGCTGCAGTATTATGGAGAGAAAGGAGAGTGAGGAGCTGTGTAGGAAGAAAGTGCTAAAACTCTATGCAAATTATACTTCACAAGCGTGAAAAACAACTAGATGGAAGCCAAAATCAAGATAAATAGGGGGAGGAGAATGGTTAATTACCTTGCACTTGCAAGGACTGTGTTAGCTTCAGATAGGCTCCCCTCAGTCTGGGATAGATAATTCCCAATAATATCACCACAGTGCTCTCAGAAAGATAACGCTGAAAAGGGAAACCAATTTTAAGGAAAACAATATTATTTAAAAAGACAGAGATTTCACTGTATGGTCATTTTGAAGTGGGCAAATTAACAATTAAAAAGGCTCTCATGTACCATAGTCTCTGATTGTTTTATTTTAATAGCTATCTCACTACAGAAGATTCTCTTCAGTAACTAGAGATTTAATTTCTGTTAATTTTGTGCAACTGTAATGGAACCATTGACGTTCATTTGTAACTTGCCACCCACCCCCTCCCCCCTTCATTGCTTCTTCTAGGAATATCTCTCTTGAAAGCATGGTGATTATCAGCAGAATTTCTCTACCTAGTGCAAGCAGTCCAAAACAAAACTGCTGACCGTTTAGGAAGTGGCTAGGAGTATGCATAACAAATGTGACTTCAGGAAACTAAACCCTTTTCCCAGCTGCACCAACACTGTTTCATCATCTGGAAGCACTGAGAAATATGAAAATGCTCACACAAACCTGCCCCCTGACACAAGAGCTCAAGAAGACAAATTTCAGCTTCTCTGATTCCCCAACACAGCATTATCCAAGGGCCTTTCTGCCCATAACACAGGCATTTTAATAAAAATCCTTTATGTGCTTACATACTGCTCAGCCTTAGAGGAACTGAGAAATGAGCACAGACCTTTACAGACACTAGCTGCTTCAATAGACTTGTGTGAGTCTGGATCAAAGTGCTTACTCATAGTCTTACATCAAATCTGCACTGGAATGAGAAAAGGAATATTTCTTGGCGGAAAACCAAATTATCTGGTCAACAGCAAGCCTTCTTCTTTTCTAATGGTGATAGCAACTACCACAAACCTTCTCCCAGGAAGAAGCACAAGAATGTTACAGCGACAGAAAGACAACGGGAACAAGTCCTTTCTTTTCAGCATAAGCAGCCTATCTAAATGACCTATGGAAAAAGGTCCTGGGGCTTCTAACTGACACACAACTCAATATGAGCAGTGTGCCCAGGTGGCAAAGAAAACCAATGGCATCCTGGTTTGTATAAGAAATGTTGTGTCCAGCAGGAGTAGGGAGGTGATTGTCCTCTTGTACTCAGTTCTGGTGAGGCCACACCTCGGGTCTTGTTTTCAGTTTTGGGCACCGCAGTACAAGAGGGATGTTGAGGTGCTGGGGCCCGAGCAGAGAAGGGCAAAAAAGGTGGTGAAGGGCCTGGAGAATAAATCTTATGAGGAGCAACTGAGGGAGCTGGGGATGGTTAGTATGAAAAAAGAGGAGGCTGAGGGGAGACCTCATCACTGTCTACATTTACCTGAAAGAACATTGTGAAGAGGTTGGTGCTGGTCTCTTCTCACTGGTAATTAGTGATAGAGGGAATGGCCTCAAGCTGCAGCTGGGTAGGTTTAGAAAAAAATGTTCACCGAAAAAGTGGTCAGGCATTGGAGTGGGCTGCCAAGGGAAGTGGTTGAGTCACCAACCCTGGATGTGTCTTAAGGTCATTTGTATGTGGTGATGGGGGCTGTGGTTTAGGGGCCAAACTTATAGAGCAGGGTTATTTGTTGCACTTGGTGGTCCTGAGAGTCTTTTCTCACCTGAATGTTTCTGTGATTAAGATGGGTATTTCTTGAGAGTTAAAGAGGGGGAAAGCCCACAGTATCTTAAATGCAGGAATCTACAGATACTTCTGTATCTGTACATGCACAGAGTACAGTACTGTTCATCTGTGTCTGGTTGACCACTAGTGGCAGAGCCATCACAGCATTTGTTTTCAAACCAAGGGAAATGGAAAGGTAGGTGAGGCTTGTGGTTGTCAAATCTGAAGAGAAGAATGAGAGGGGATCTGGTCAATGTATACCAATATTTGAAGAGTGGGTATCAAGTGGATGGGACCGATCTCTTTCTGATAGTCTTCAGCAATAAGATAAGGAGCAATGATTACAGATTGGAACACAGAAGGTTTCACCTCAAGATGAGGAGAAACTTCTTTACGGTGAGGGTGACAGAGCACTGGAACAAACTGCCCAGAGAGGTTCTGGAGTCTCCTTCTCTAGAGATTTTCAAAACCAGCCTGGATGCATTGCTGTGCCAATTACCCTAAGTGATCCTGCTTTGGCAGCGACGTTAGACTCAATGATCTCTGGAGGTCTCTTCCAACCTCTAAATTTCTGTGATCCTGTGATACAGCTTGCAAGGCTGGTTATAGCTAACCCATACACACAATTTTGAGAGCCTACTCTTGCGTCCCACTTTGAAACCTGACCTTCTTGCTCTGGCTCATGTTAGGCAGAATGCTTATTATCCCACAAAAAAGATACTGCAAGGCTCTGTGTACACCCAGGCTGTGACTTTGGGGATGGGTTTCAGCACTTTTGACATTTTTTGAAGTAAAATTTTTTCTGAAAACTTTTTAGCATGAAAAAATTTTCTCATCCCCCCAGAAATAACTTCTTTCTTGTGCATTGGAGTTTCATCAAGCAAAACAGTTTTCCTCTTTTCCAGTGTTTGGGCTTCTCTGAACCTTTTTTTCTTTCCCTTCACTTCTAATCCATAGAAGCAAGGAAAACAGGCAGATAAAATTAACATTTACAAATGTTTAAAAGGCGGTGAGAAAAATAACTAATGAACACCCGAAAGCTAAAGCAAACCAGTTTTAGTTTAATTTTAAGAAGCTGTCTCCTTTTGCAAATATTTATGCTATACACATTACCTCTTTTTGGCAGCTCTGATCATAGTATGTGTTCTCCAGACTAGAAAAGCATTAAACTAGAGTTTCACTACAAAGTCTGTAACTGAGGACAAGGTGTGAACAGTGTGTTTCCCAGCAATCCCATTGAGACAATTACTTTTCTCTGTTCTGAATAAAAGGATGGAATCCATATGTCCAGTGAAAACGTGTGTAATTTTATGTAGCCAAGGGAAGAAAATCCAAATACTATTTTCTTGTTTCATTTCCCCTTTGTAAGTGTTGTGGCAAACTGGAAGAGGGTACAGCATGCCTCAGTTCATGTCATCTTAATATCTAAGACAGTCTTTGATATCCAGTTTATGTATATGGTCTTCAAATTCTCAAACTCATGCTATACCAGAACCACCTGCTTACAGGGAATATACACATTACCTTCAATGGGAGAAGTCAGGTCATACAAATATTTTCAGACACTTCTTTTCCCTTATTCAGCAATTCGGTTACAAAAGCTGGCTCTCAAGGACGTTGCTTGGCTTTAAGATATGCCCTGAAGGACTACAGCAGGTCCAGAAATCAATGAGTAGTTTGAACTGAATCATAAACATATTGTAGGCTTTTTTCACCTGTGACAGCTATATTGATGATAATTTCATATTACTTAAGTGCTTCAGACAATCATGTGTGAGAGGATGCAATAATGTGCAAATTGTTTATACAAAACCAAGGAGCAGATTTCAGCATTGCAGGATATGTGGCAGGTTTTTCTCTTTGCTGATGAGTAATGCCGCAAGACAAGCAAAGCTGCAGTTCCTACAGCTATAGCATATATGTACATGTCAAGTAAATGGCACTGCTGGGAGTGATGGGTGGTTGCAGCTATGTGTAGCAATCCCCCCTCACATGGGGTGGGAGGTAATTCTGTGTGATAGGAGAGAGAAGAGAAATGTGAAGAGAGTGAAGGACAGAGCAAGAAGGAGTTGGAGCTTACCTTTTCATGGTTCTCCCACCTCTCAGGTTGAGCAGGGATTTTTCCCTCTCTCCCCATCTGTGAAGGACCTTGGGAAACCACAGGACAGCAAGGATGGCTCATGGAAAACTTAAGCCCCCTTGGAAAAGCCAGCAGGATCTAATCAAATGAGTGAGGAGGGTGAAAGTGTGAATATCATTAGCTTTGCTCCTGTATTTGTGTCTCCTACATTCACCTATCAGCCAGAAATCTCTTTTGCTACTCCACAAAACACATTCAGCCTGCTTTGTGGTGTGTGTGGCTTAAAGCACCATGAACCTTTCTCAAACAATTGCATAAACTTTCCTAACTATGCAGGACTCAAGGAACACTGTGGTGACCGCATATGTATGCCTAAGAAGTCTGATAGAAAAGAAACAGATCCCTTTTTCAACTGTGGGATTTATAAGACACGACTGGAAAAGCACCTGTTTCCACACAGCAAGGCCTACAGCTCACTTAAGGAATGGGTTTGCGAAGGGTAGAGTATTAAAATTTTACTTTAGAAATCCTATTGGTTTTTTTTTTAAAAAAACTAAATAAATAAATAAAAATTGTTGCCATTCTCAGTTGTAGTTCAAAGGTTTTGTCCCAGAGTTTGTTCCAGAGAATGACTGGAGAAGGCACTGAAATTCAGTGAGTCACTCCTTCAAAATGTTCTTGTGGTGAAAAGCTGCAGCAAGTTGCTCCTCAATCTAGCATCATACACTAACCTGACAAGTATATGATGCACACAGCAGTCCCTTATTGCTCAATTCCATTTCCTTATGGTTTCTGGTTAGGAAGCAATAGTCAGGAGATGCTATACCCCCTTAACTCACTATAAGTGGCAAAGCAAATTATCTTCTATCTTGTTTTAAAGGCAAACACCTTCACCTCCAATCAAAGTAACTGCTCTCAAAACACTTTGATCCCCAGCATGTATTCCCAACATGTACTGAATAACGGCAGGGTTCATTCCTACAAACGAATCTCAGCAAGTGTCACTGCACTGTCTCCAGCCTCGGCAGTCTCATCTGACAGCAGTCAGTCCAGGCAGGGACCGAGAAAGTCATTTCACTAAAAACACAGCTCTCAGCAAATGCCACCATCTGTTTTTAGGTAGCTAAATAACTCCTCCATCAGGACTGAAAATTCCTGTCAAGTCTTCCAGAGAAGGGCAATGAAGCTGGTGAGAGGCTGAGGGAGCTGGGTTTGTCTAGCCTGGAGAAGAGGAGGCTCAGGGGTGACCTCATTGCTCTCTACAACTACCTGGCAGGTTGTAGCCAGGTGGAGGTTGGTCTCTTCTCCCAGGCAACCGTCAACAGAACGAGGGGACGCAGTCTCAAGTTATGTCGAGGGAGGTATAGGCTGGATATTAGGAAGAAGTTCTTCACAAAGAGTGATTTGCCATTGGAATGGGCTGCCCAGGGAGGTGGTGGAGTCACCATCCCTGGAGGTGTTCAAGAAAATACTGGCTGGGGCACTTAGTGCCATTGGATAGGACTGGATGATAGGTTGGACTGGATGATCTTGGAGATCTCTTCTAAACTGACTTATTCTATTCTATTCTATTCTATTCTATTCTATTCTATTCTATTCTATTCTATTCTATTCTATTCTATTCTATTCTATTCTATTCTATTCTGATGTGGGATATTTTCAGCTTTCTGCTATGCCAGCTCTTGCCATCTCATAGACTTGCTCTAGACTTACACAAGTAGGAGAGGTCTGATCGACAGTGGTGTCATTCAGGAGGGATCAAGGACCAATGCTCCTTCTACGCTTCTGTCACCATGCACAGACTGTCACCTCCTAAACTGCACTGACTGTGTGAGGGAGCACATGGTGACCTGGAATGATGAGCTTACCCAAGATTGCAAAAAAAAGCAAGGAACAAGGTGAAACGGAATATTTTTAGCCTAGATAATTTTTGTCCCTCCATGTCAGCCTGTAGCCTCGAAATTCCAACCCATGCAGAAACTGATACAGAACAGCAAAGACTCACCATCACTCTTTATGAACTTCATACTAATAGTTTGCTTTCTCTGTTCTCAGTGAAAGCAAACTTGAACAGAGAAGGTTTCTCCTCAACATGAGGCGAAACTTCTTTATAGCAGAACAGGCTGCCCAGAGAGGTTGTGGGATCTTTGGAGATTTTCAAAACTAGCCTGGATGCATTCCTGTGCTGGCTACCCTAAATGATCCTGCTTTGGCAGGGGTCTTGGACTTGATGATCTCTGGAGGTCCCTTCCAACTTCTAATTTTCTGTGATTCTGAGAGTCTTGTGCAGACCCTGGCTTCAGCCACTTCAGATTCCTTCCCCATCCTGCAGCTGCTAAGTAGGTAGAGCTAGGTACCAGCTTCACCTTGTTCCTGCAGCCTTTCTTTCTGCTGGATCAGGGCAGTCATGGTGAAGGGGTTGTCATAGCACCCTTGGTAAACCACCCTCTGGACATGCCACTCAAATTGTGTCCAGCAGAGGAAGGATCTAAGTGATTGAGCGCTCCTGAGCCAGCATGCACCTGAAGTCTGATCTCATCATACTTATCTATGAACTAGGTCTACAAATCCAATACTGATTAAATTTGGTTATCATATGCAAAAACAAGGGGTGATACATACAGAGAAATTCTCATACAGTCCTCCAGAAATGCTAAGGAGTGAAAAAGATGTCTGGGCATTAATATTCTCCAGGTGAAGAAATCACACAATATGTCCAAAACTAGGTTGTTGCAGAAATCTCTAGACTTCCCAGATTAGATTAGTATTCTGGATATGTTTATGTTCCCACTTTTTGCTACATACAGGTGACAATAATTGCATGATCATAGTCACAACCCAGATGTGGTTGCAGATGTAAGGGATAGTTAGAGGCATCAGCTTCACCCCAACAGAGCTGCTGAAATTAGGACTGCCTTCTTCACAGGAATTTAGAGGGTATAAATATCCACAGGCAACAGGTATTTATTTCTATGCCTGCAGGTAAAAGCAAGTGGTAATAGTAATTGCAAAATAATACATTTCTAATTGCACTAGATCACACCCTTCAAGGCTAGACTTTGAGATGAGTTTCTGAGTCCTTCAGCATACTAAGCAGTTTTTAATATGTTTTCAGCAACATAAAGCAAGGAAGTAGAGAAAACTTGGATAAAAGCTTTTAATGGGTCTTTATTCTGGGAAGGGTATGGGGAGGTATCATCTCTCTTACACACATGCACATACACATCTGAAAATTACCTTAACACTTTCATGTGCAAACCAAGTATAAACTCTCTCAGATACATTACATATGAAAGTGCTGACTGTGAGGCATTGTCCACTGTACCTCCATTTCATCACCAAGACCAAACATGGGACAGATCTGGCTTCCTTACACAATGGTACACAGAGAAACAGCCACAGCACAGGCACTGCGGAGGGCTGGCACTGTTGAGAGCAGAAGTACACAAACTTTGCTGACAATCACAACGAGGACAGGAGCCTGCTGCCAGCTACAGTTCAAATCAGAAAGCAAGTGCTCTTTTGCTAAGCCAGGGCAGCTTGCACACTCCACAAACCACTCCCAGAAATAAAATAGTGACCTGAAGAATACTTGTACAAGCTGCTTTTTATTTTCCTAAAGGTTATAAGTGGTCTTTTCTTTTCTTTTTTTAACCCCAATACAAAGAGTCTTTGGGAAGCTATTTATTTAGTTAGTTTTATGCTACAACTGTAGCCTTATGTACCTTGCCAAGACTCTCATCCAGGATATCATTTAAGACTTCCATTTAAGCACTTCTCTGAATTAGAAACCAAAATCCTCCTTCTCTTGCTTACACCCTTCCAATTTGCTCTTCACATCACCTCCTATTTAACCAGCTTAGCTGAAATACTCTTGCCCACTTTGGGGGTTTTGCTGCACTCCTTCAAACATATTTTTTCTGAAGAACTCACTGTATAGAAAACTGCAAACAATTAATTATGGGTGAACTGTGACTCAAATCCAAAATACTTCAATTTGGAGCACAGGCCTAATACTGAACACTCCTCTTTGTCTTTAGCTTGAGCTGTCTCATCAGATTGTGCCTAACATTGTTGGACATTCCTGATGTAGTGAGGGAATGAATTATGAATCACAGCAACCTTTGGCAGAGACATGAAACAGCTTAGCTAACTGCAGAAAATAAAAACCATCTGAACCATACCTCCCAAGAAGCACTGTTAGATGTGGACTTAAGGAAGAAGGAGACAAAGATAATAAAGAATTTTACTAACTTCTACCCTTTACTATCCTTTACAAAGCCTTTTGCCTTTGCCTTTTCATACTCTTCCCCTAATATCTTTGTGCTGGAGTCTCACAATCCCTGGTTACTGAACACTGTTGTGGCCTTGTGCTGGCTCCTATGGCTCCAAAGAGAAATTGAGTACAACACAAGAGCTCTGAAAAGAGTTTGTGTCAATGTGTGCATATTCACACAATATGCGTGTGTGACATCCACATCTTCCCACCTTGGATGCCAATGAGATGGAGCTATCCTCTATCTCATGACTCAAGGCAAAGGGCATGTTGCAGCAGAGAGAAGCAAGGAAGGCTAAATTATCCTCTTCACTTACAACTACATGAACAGGGCAGAGTAGGTCCACCAAAGCATTTCGGTATTCAAGCATAGGCTTCTTAGTGGAAACACTGAGATTTCTATGGAAGACCATCACTCATGCAAAAATAAAATGTTGCTATATAAAAAATCTATTACACAGCAAATTTTCACCTCAGACCTATTGGTCAGGTCTTGTTGACAGCTTTCAGATTAGGCTTCTGGCAAATTCTTTAATGCTATGTATGCCAGGACCCTGTTCACCCAGTGGAGTCAGTGTCAGCACACCACCACACCCAAACACATCCTTCTCTGGACCAGACCTAGATGTGTCCTAATGTCAATGTACATGTGTAAGGGCCACTCTGCAGCTTTCAGACACACCAGGGGACCTGCAACAGGGAAATTTGTGCTCTTCAGCTCACTTGCAGTATCTAGAGAAATGGAGGGGAAGAAACTGGAGGAAAAGGAGAGGCCAAAGCCTTCAGTGTGTTGGGTTGGCAGGAGACAAACAGCTGATGGAGCCAGGTTGTTTCAAGACACACACACCCCCCACAAGGAGTCTCCCTTCCCTCTGAGCATCTCCTCAGCATGTGGTAGCAGGTCCCAGCATGGGCAGCATCTATCATTGCCATGGGGCAGGCACGTACTCCCTCCTGCTTCTCCTCCACGTTTTCTTGGGCAGTGGGCATTACTCACCATGCCAATTTCCAGATGTTAAATTACACCCAAGAGGCTCTATCAAATACAAGAGATGCCAGATAAGAATTATAGCTCAGAAATTTATATTAAAAAAAAACCCCAACACTATAAAGGCTGCAGAATTAAAACAATGTCTTTTCCCAAGTTCATGCTGAGCTTTAGGTGCAAGCAACATTTCATGCAAATCAGATGTAATTTACTGTGTGATTTGTTTTTTCAATAAAAAAGTGAGAATACGGAGAACAATAATTTTCCTATATTTTAGCTACAGATTTCTCCATAAATAGCATAACTATTGTAATGACTTCTTGTATGTGCTTGTAGAGAGAGATTGTCTCTACGTGAAACACAGGGAGATAATTTCTGCATTATGCCCAGGATGCTTCATAGAGTTCAATCCTAAGCACATGTGTGTAAGTGCACAATTGCACACACACACACACACACACACAAAGGTATGTATGTAGTATGCAATGTATGTTATACAACTTGTGTATGTGTTTGTGTGTGTGTGTGTGCACTTCTGCAGCTGTGTATATCAACCATTTTCTCCCATTGTTCCTCTTGTCTGGACTCATCATGCTTCCTCAGGCAATACAGCAGTGAACAAGCTTCTGATGAAAAGCATGTGGAGGGCTACAGCTGCCCTGACCTTCTAACAGTAAAGAGGTCTTCACTTCAAATGAGGGACATGTCATATATATAGGTGAATCTAAAATACACCCATAATTAGCAATACCTGGTACTGATAATTATGACAGTGTAAGTGTAACGTGATGATTTACTAACCAAAGACATTGCAAGACATAATTCTTTTCCCATGTCTCCTAATAGCTCACAACATGAGAGGGGTAGCAAAATGATGAGTCCTTCAGTTGGAAAAAGTTTGAGGAGCAGTTTTTCCCTGAGGTATAAAAAGGAACTCTATAGTAGATAAAGTGGAACTCTATGGTAGATAAGACACTGTCACAAGTCTTGTATTTGGCACTGATGAGACCACACTTTCAATACTGTGTTCAATTTTGGGCACTTTAATAAAAGAGGAATGTTGAGTTGCTGGAGCCAGGTAGAGGAGGGCAACAAGCCTGGTGAAGGACCTGAAAAAATGAGGAACAACTGAAGGAGCTGAGGATGTTTAGTCTGAAAAAGAGAAGGCTGAGGGGAGACCTCATGGCTGTCTACAGCTACCTGAAAGTATGTTGTGGAGAGGTTGGTACTGGTATCTTCTCACGGGTAATTAGTGATAGAACAAGAGGGAATGGCCTCAAGCTGTGATTGGGAAGGTTTTAGGGGGAAAAAAAATCACAGAAAAAGTGGTCAAGCATTGGAATGGGCTGCCCAGGGCACCAGGTAGTTGAGTCACCAACCCTGGATATGTCTAAAGGTCATTTAGATGACCTTGGGGATATAGTTTAGGAGTGAACTTTGTAGAATGGGGTTATCAGTTAGGCTTGGTCATCCTGAGGTTCTTCTGAATGTTTCTGTGATTCTGTGAATGTTGCTTTACAAGGGGAAAAGCATAGCATTATTTCTTCTCAAATGCAATTGATTAGATTTCTGGGTTCTACTTATGAAAATAAATGTTACCTTGGGGTTGGGATAAAGCACTTTTAGGGGAGTAGAACTTGTGTGAAGATTTTCTAGAAGAAACCTTATCTACAATGTTGGGAAAACAGCTGCAAAACAGAACAAGATCAAAGCTTACGGAATGCAGAAGGTATTTATTCCATCTGTAAAATGGACTGGTAAGTTTGGAGATACACATGCAAGTACACAATGCATATGTGTGACAATAAATTTTTATAACAAGTCTATGTGGAATATGGAAGCGAGAAAAATTGGTGGATAAATTACAGTGAAATTCTGGTATTATTATATATTAAAATATTTTATTACAAATAATTCTGTGGCACTTATTTAGAAAACCCCAGTTGGGTGTGAGGTTTGGGAGGGGGAAGTTATTCTGGTGAAGCAGAGCAGCTATTTTCCCAGCTGAATAGTAATAGGAGAATAATAAATTCTTGATTGCATTTTCTTGCTTTTTGACATTGTGTTTTAGATTTGTCATTTGTATATATTAATACATAATCAGCTTTGCAATAAATTCTGTTTGGCAAACCATTTCTTGATGGTCTTGGTAGATTTGTACATAGAAACATAAAGGCAGGCATCAATAAAAGAGGCTTATTCAAGATGTAAAAATTAAGAACTTAACCAAAACTCAGCAGGTTTATTTTTCAGTTTAGTGTAAAAGGAGGAAATTTGACTTAAACAAGAGACATAGAACTAACATTGCTCTGAAGCAAATATTTCAGTTTACTGGAAAAGAAACTATGCCTGGGCATGGCAGGAATGTTGATAATGACATTCTCTATCTTGGAGAAGGAAGACAATGGCAAAGAGCTAACATTGTGCCAGATCTGGAGAAGAGAATCACCAGCTGTGTGAGTGGAAGGCCCCCTCTCAACTCCTATGGCAAATCTTACCCTCTTACTCCTCTCTCTAGTAGTGGGTCTTCTCAAACACAGATACAAGAGCTGTTCTGGATCTGTTGAACTGGATCTGTTGAGCATCTGCTCACAGTATCTGATGCTAAAACTTGACTCATCCTACTCACATGTACAATGGGCACAGAAACAGTGGTTGCATCCTTCCAACGATAAGTGTAGCTTTTTCATTACTTCATTCAGCATAGGTTCAACATGAGCAACATAACTACAAGATTGCCTCCTTGCCCAAGGGTGTTCATTCAGCCTAAAATATTCATTATTTCAGGCTTGCAGAATTGTGGTCATCTCTACAGCTGCACAAAATCCCATTTCTTGATTGGGATCTTGAGAAGACCCATCTAGATAGAGTCAGAGCTTTGAGTCAAAACTCAAGAAGCTACTGTCTGCAGGAAGCCTAAATAAGTAACTTCAGACAAGTAATTTTCAGATTGCTAGAACAAATCTGAGCCTCAGGCTAAATGCTCAGTCTCTCAAAGAGAAGACTGCTGCAACCCCTGGAGATCTTTTAAGGTGCTGGATGGTCATTTGGCATCTCCCCTCAGGAACTCAAACATGCCACAAGGTGAGACAGGGATGAGAAACCTATCTGCTACTTCCCTATACCAAGCAGGTCATCAGCCCATCTCTTTGCCTTCTTACTCCTTCAAAACTGAGTCAAGTTGAAGAGCAGAGCAAAGGATATCACTCTGCTTTGTATCTGGGGCAAATTCCCAGGGCACGAGACATTTTCCCATTTCTCCCAGCACATCCCCTGTGCAGCATTGCTCTGCCAAGTACTTGGTGTAATACCACTGAGAGCAGGGCAAGCCTTTCACAGCCAGGAGCTGATTCAGCTTTTCTCACATTCACACATTTTGAAAACAGATGAAGATTTTTTTTTCAACGTGTTTGCTATTTGAAAATTTTCACAAAATACATTTATATATGCAGTGCCTTTGCAAAGGTTTTGTTGCAAGTGTTAAAAATTTGGAATCTCAGATCTTGCAATGGTGCACACTGCATTTTCATAGCCTGATGGAAGAAGTATGACTGTGAGCTGCATTAGCCTTGACAAGGGCCAAGTCAACATTTGCCTCCTGCCAATAAGTGACGACAATGCGAGCTGAAAATTCACCACTTTGTTGGAGCATTTATGCCAGCAAATTGGTTTTCAGGTGTATTGCTGGGTTTCAAATGCTCTGGTAATGAGGAACATATAAAACATCTAGATTGATTTATAGGAAAAGAACCCAGAACAGGTGCTCTTACCTCAACCCAGGCTTATTTGCTAGCAGAATATGAATAAAAATATTTTATACCAAATTTGAACAGTGTCTGTGACAGGACACCTCAGACCATCTCCCTCAACAAAGACAGTTTTCTTATGAAGCAATTTCTAGGTCTTGGGCTGAGCTCTTTGCTTTCTGGGGTGGGGGTGAAAATCAATTTGGGAGTTCCAATAGCTGGTAGACATTTTTATGATAGCTACAATGCAAGCATGTATTCAGAGGGATTTTTCAGCACCCCTGGAGTAGTAGTAAACAACTTCTTTACTGCCTGATAATGCAGAGATACTTACTTTCATCAAAATAAATCTTGAGCAGATTTCAGTACTCCTCTGAAATGAGAGGTTCAGGGACTGGGACAGGAAGACCTTGGGCGAGAATGATACTTTATTGATTTACTTAGATAACTATTTTCTTGGCAGTACTTAGCATGGGTGCAAAACACCTATTATGTGCTGACTGTAATTTTTTATAGCACTCATTTAAAATGATGAAGTGGTTATTCCATGCTTGGTAGGGCTTTGTATGTTTTGCAAGACACAAGTTTGCTTCCAAATGCTACACAAGGTTTGTGAGCATTCAGCCACAGATTTTCTGCTGCCTTTCAGTCTGTGTTTGAGAAAAAAACACCTTTCTTATCTATGTCCCTGTGAAAAAGTGTCCTGAATTCTACTCACTACCCTTGCAAATGGAAATAATAATATATTATATCCACTACAAAACAAATCCCTCAATTTTTCTTCCCACAGAGGACGGAGGTCCCACTTAGTCTCCTTACAAATCACAATAAATCACAAAGAATTGTTAAAATCACACAGAATTGTGCAGAAGGGGAAACTAGCATATGCCTCTGTCAAAACAGTCTTCGTACTCACCAACTTAAACTCTGTGAAAAGTCTGTCAAAGCTTATTTAAATAAATAATTACTCTGTCCCAAATGCTGATGTCACTGTCATCAACTGGAAGAATGTATCTGGACCTGAGTAAGGCCTTTGACTCTGTCCCACATGACATCCTGGTCACAAAACTGGAAAAACATCGACTTGATGGGTGGAGCACTACTGGATAAGGATTTGGCTGAATGGTCGCATGCAGAGAGTGGTGACCAATGGCACAATGTCCACCTGGAGACCAGTGACAAGCGGTGCCCTTCAGGGGTCAGTGCTGGGACCAGTGCTGTTTAACATCTTTGTCAGTGCTATGGACAGAAGAATCGAGTGCAGCCTCAGGAAGTTTGCAGATGACACCAAGCTGTGTGGCACAGTCGACTTGCTAGAGGGCAGGGATCCATCCAGAGGGACCTGGACAGGCTGCAGAGGTGGGCCCAGGCCAACCTCATGGAATTCAACAAGGCCAAGTGTAAGGTCCTGCACCTGGGTCAGCATAATCGCAAGCACAAATCCAGGCTGAGTGACAAGTGGCTGAGAGCAGCCCTGAGGAAAAGGACTTGGGGGTCTGTGTTGATGAAAACCTCAATGTGAGTCAGCAATGTGCATGTGCAACCCAGACATCAACAGTGCGCTGGGCTGCATGAAGAGAATCGTGGCCAGCAGGGCAAGGGAGGGGATTCTCCCCCTTTACTCTGCTCAGACCCTACCTGGAGTACTATGTACAATTCTGGAGCCCCCAACACAAGAAAGACATCAAATTCTTGGAGCGAGTCCAGAGGAGGCCACAAAGATGCTCAGAGGGCTGGAGAAATTCTGCTATGAGGACAGGCTACAAGAGTTGGGGCTTTTCAGCCTGAAGAAGAGAAGGCTTTGAGAAGACCTTATAGTAGCCTTCCAGCACCTCAAGGGACCTATAGGAAGGCTGAGGAGGGACTATTCACAAGGTCTTGTAATGACAGAACAAGGCATAATGGGTTTAAACTAGAAGAGAGGAAATTTAAACTAGATGTTAGGAAGAAGTTCTTTACAATGAGGGTAGTGAAACACTGGAACAGGTTGCCCAGGGAGGTTGTGGCTGCTGCCTCCCTGGAGGTGTTCAAAACTAGGTTAGATGAGGCCTTGTTCTAGTGGGAGGTGTCCCTGTCTATGGTGGGTGGTTTGAACTAGATGATCTTTGATGTCCATTCCAACATAAACCATTCTACGATTCTATGTATTACCTTTCAGACAGGTATCCCTCCCCTTTCTGTCCCCCCTGTCTTCCTCAAGCCTGGAAAGGAAGAAGGCCACCAAGAAAGCAAATTGTTAACGTATCATAAAGTTAACATCCCAGCTCATCTGTGTGATAAGTTCAATGTCCCCAGCAAGCTCTTTTCATTGGCACAAAAAGAGCATCAGACAGGGCTGTGCATTGTCACCTTCTGCACCTCAAGACAGTCTCAGATTGTGCCACTGGGACAAGTGGCAAATGGGAGGCAGTTTTCACTTCCCAGGGTTTTCAAACCTTCTGTTGCATAAGAGGAGACAAATTACAGGAGGTAAAGATCCCTTCTTTGTAGCAAAGGACAAAACATCCCAGCTCTGTTAATATGTCTGAAGTCCAGGTTCAGCATGCAAAGCTTATTTTTAATCCTTACTAGCTCTAGTCAAATGCCTATGACAGTTAGGTATTCAACAACACTAGGACATCATCCTTGTTCCCTCATCGCTGATACCAGGAGACATGGGATGTAAGGGCACCTGGTTGGACTTGACCAAACTTCAGCTAAGGACAGTTGGGACTGGGATCATTTTCTACCCTGTCTCCTTCTGTCTGTGACCACCAGTTCCATCATGAAACTCGGAAAGCTTTTGAACAAACCTGCTGCATCACCACTAAAGAAGTTCTTGAAGGGGTCATGAATTAGCTCTGATTATCACCACTATTGACTCCATGAGTAAATACACTTATTTACTTGTTTTCTTGGAAACAGAAGAAAGGAAACTAAATGAAGAAATCAACATATAGGTGAAACATTTGGGTGAAAAACATTGGTAAGAATAGATTCTATTCTATGGTTCTCCCCATTGCCAAAGTCTACTTATGATAAGATCAACGAAAATCAAGGCACCTAATAGTGGGTCAAGTAAATTGTTACTCAGTAAGTATTGCAAATTGCAAATATTATACAGAGAGATTAACACTTGATTAGCTGATTCTGGCAGCCTGGTACACTGCAAAAGAAATATTAACATATATCCTACACTCCTCAGCAATTACAGTGTCCATACACTGCATTATATATTTTTACAACTAATTTCAGAGTGAAATCATCATCAACCAGATGGCAAAATTATTAGAAAAATAGGGCAAATAATTCAGTTTCACAGGTATCATCATTACACACTCAGATGCTAGTAAAGTCTCCTTGAAATCACAGCACGAGGTTGAAGCTGGTGCCGTGGATAAACATAGAGAAGTTCTTCTACATACTCACTTCATACTTCTGTTAAACCAGGGCAGTCTGCCTACCAAAAATGTCCATTTTTAGGCCAGAGGGAGCTGCCCAGTGAGGCTGCCACAACTCAAACAGCTGCTTGTCCTTGCTCCCTGGGAATGAAGAGCACCCACACAGATGTATTTTGGGGCACTGCAGAGGTTATAGCCAGATATGCCCAAAGCAAGATTTGGGGCTTATGCATCTTCTGAACCTGCTCAGCTATGTAAAACATCTGAAATATTGTCTTCCCACTCATTTGTGAGAGGAGAAGGAGAGCCAAACCCCCACTGCTCCCTGGGATGGTGGGACTCAACATGACACCTCCAGACCTGAAAGTCATCTATTCCTCTTGCAGAGATCATTTGCCCTCTTGTAGTTAAGGAGTTAACACTAACCATATGGTTGATTACAGCAATTATTACAAACACAATGTCTAATGAAGGCAAAAGTATGGTAAAATAATTAGACTTAATTATGACATTCACATTTCAAATTATGTTTCACTTATCCTGTGTGAAAGATTAAAAATTCATCCTGAAATGGAACAAGTCTAAACTTCCTCTTCATTCCCCAAAGGGAGGGTTCCTGCAGCATTGGAAAGAACAGGGGGACAGGTTTATGAAGATATAGAAGGCAAGACTACAAAAGAGACCCAGGATTTTTGTATTATTATTTTTTTCTTTCCCCATCCACAACCTTTTGTTTCCACAGCTAACTTTCCCTCCTGCCCCAGTGCTCTCACAACTGAGTCAGAAGCTTCAGAGGGGTCAGAAAGCCAAAAAGGACTCTGGAAAAACACTCCAGCTTCTTCAGCTCCTGCGTTATTTCACACATTTGAACCTAGTTCATTACACCACCATCACTTAGGAGGGCTTCCTTCTAAGGGCAAGCATGACCCAAGGGCAACTCCAAGAGCTCTGGAGGGCAGCTTGATCTTCCACTACTTGAAAAGCTCTTCCTTGTCCTTTGCTTCCCTGAGCACACGCATCTGGCCAAAGTCAATTTTAATTCACAAATAGCAGTCTCATTGTAGAAGTTTGTAACACATATTTGCACATAAAATATTGGCTGCAGTGGGAGAGGAGAGTTTGAGGTTGGCGCATTTGTCACAGTGCTCAAAATTCCAGCTGTATTGATTTGCTCGATTCATTTTACAGTGCTATTTTCATTAGCTAATCCTGGGGAGTTTGCTGCACTATATCTATTAAGTACTCTCTCACACACTCACACACACACATACATTCAGAGGGGGAGAGGACAGATTTCATTAAAGTTCACCACAGATGGGAAGGTATCCAAGTCACTTCCAATACATTATATTAGCCCAAGCAAAGGCTTTTCCTTAGAGTTCACACAGTTCACGGCTACAGCTTTTCTTTGATGGCCTAACTCAGACACTCCAGTGTGTGCTTCATGATCACTGCCTGCTAGTTGGGAAATATTTATGCTATGTAGCTTAAACGTCAGCATGGAGATTATTTTGACAAAATACGTGGTAAGAACACTTGGCCTGCTCTACTTTATGTCAGTGTGAAAGTGCTTTTCACATGGCTCCTTGCTTTGGTCACTGTAACAACTCAGTGGGTGCCTGCAGGGTTAATCAAGAATCTATGTATGAATGGATGGCCTTCACATAACCTGAAGCCATTTCTTCTGCATAAAGTCATCAATGATAACTTAGAGATGCCATTTTGTCACCCCCAGGAACACGTGCAGGCACATGGCACATTGTGAGAATAAAAATAACCTAATTTAAAACCAAAATTGCTTGATACGGACCTAGTGGATTCCAGAGCTCATTTTTACAGTGAGGACCCAGCAATTTCCCCTGCCAAATGCAACGCTGAGGTCTTGCAAAGTACAGCACGAGCAACTGAACTGTGGGCAACCACCTCCAGCCTACCAACAGAAACCCTGGACAGCAGCAGTTTCCCCTGTCTTCTGCCCCTGCTCTGGTTCTGTTCCTGCATGAGCTCTGATGCTGACATCAGACAGTGAGGCACAGCAGCGGAACCCCTCTAAAGCTGCTGGTGTGTTCTGTGCTTGATAATCCTCATCAGGGGAAAAAAGCACTCAGTGCAGGCAGGATTCAAAATGACAGCAATATACATAAGCAGATGGGAGTCATCTTGCCTTGCAAAGTAAATTCCATCCAACAGCCAGTGCTTCTGGTGTCTGAATAAAATAACAACAGTGTCCAGAGGAAAACTTGCCAGATCATTAGTTGTTCCTTGTTACAAATCACAAGCCTTTGAAATTCCCTGAGTGACCTAGCAGGGCACCATACAGAACACAGAAATCCCAGCAATGGCCCTCAGAAACAGGGTTCAGCCCAGCATTCCTTGTAAATATTTTTATTTTTCAACATTCTCTGTGTCACTTGTGAATGTCTTTACTGTGCCATTTTTGCACAGGCAGGGTCTTTCTCCTTCACCCATTGCCCATGTCAGGATTCTCCTGATCTGCTGCCAAACACCATCCCTCTCACACTGCTCTCACCACCCTCCCCACTAGCAGGATGAGTCTCCTAACCAGAGAGCAGTCATAGGATATCATGTCCTAAGACACTCATCCAAATTTTCTGGTGATGGATTCCATGCTTCCTTGAAATCATATGATGAAATTGTTTTCATTATTCACACAGTTCTTCCTAGACATGACTGGTCCTGCAAATTTACCTTGCTGTGTGAGGTACTTACAGGTGGCAGTAGTACATACCACAGGATGCTCTCCTTGGTGGGAAGATGAGCAGAGAGGGAGAGCTAGCTGATAGGGCCTTAGAGCAAGTACATTTTCCCCAGAGTGTGAATCAGTTTTTCTACCTCAGACTAATGAATCATTAATTAAAGAAAGGTGCATAGACTAAGCCATGGGATTTTCAAATGCTGCTTAGGCAGAAGTATAGGATTGCCTGAGTCTGCTTATAGGATCAATATTGCCATGGATGGGGACTGTATCATAACTGTCACTGTAAAGTGGCAATATTTTCTAGCAACTCACAGGCAGGAATTTTTGAGAGCTCATATTTACCCTATATGTGGGAAAAATAAGTACAGTCAAGTCACAATGCCCACTGGAAAATGTGAACTTAATATTCATTCATAATATTTTGAAAGACTCTTCATTCTTATAAAATCCGCATTCACCTAGGGCAGTTTTCAGACCATTCACAGTTATCTGAGGTTGAAGCCTTGGAAAATTGCTACAGGGCACAGAAGGAATGAAGATGCATAGGCTCCCTAACAGCCAAGATTCTGAATTACATCACTGTTCCATAAATATATTCATTTTATTCATGTTCATTCCTGAAAGAATTTACTGCACCAAGGATGTCATCTTGACTATGCATCTTAGAATTGATCATTTCCCCAATTAAGCTGTTCGGGCCTCGGACTTAAAGAGCTGTCACAGCTGCTGCAAGCTGATTTATCTCCTGATGACGGGCAGAGCTACTGACCAAAAATTATTAATGACAGAGCTCCTTTTTTTTTTTTTTTTTTTAAATAACCTTAACCTGAGCATATATCTTTTTAGTCATATTAATATCTGAACACAAACCCCCCCAATTCTTAGCCAGGTGTTAAATGGATGTAAAATCTGAAACCTTAGTCATTTAATACAGAGCCTTTCAAATAAGAGAATAAGAGATTAATCCAGCCCTGTTCTATGCCAGGCTGAAGAGCAACTGCTGCTGTTTTATGTGAGACAGGCTCTGAATGAGGCTTTGTTTTACATCACTCTGCTTCCCAGGCAGCTCTCGCACCACAGTGCCCCACTGCTCCTCATTGCAAGATGTGACTTTCACAGGCTGGTCAGAGTAAAGATTGCCTCCAACAGAAGAAGGCACAAAGGTGAAACACAACAAGTGCCTGTTCAACAGTTCAGGACAGTTCTGTCTTTTTAAGCCTTCTTTACACAGCATTTAAAACACTGTTCACAATGAATTCAATGAGGAATTCTGCCATCAGGAAGAAACGAACATCAACATGGTTACGTGACCACTGCTACAGCCCATTGCACTGCCCTGGCCAGAAGGATTTGATTACATCATGTAATAATTCAGTAAATTTTTACATAAAATAAACTGAAGGAGCATAATTTATGAGGATTGTTGCATATGCAAAATGGCTTGGGTCTGTACAAAGGCATGGACAGCAGGGTCCTAACCTGGTTGTACTGTGAAAGCATTTAAGGATAAAGGTACAAACTCACATCAAATTTCCTCTTACTTGAATAGCCCTAAAATATTTTCCACCTTAAAAATCCCCCTCACATATGCCATCAAGTGTGAGATAATTCTCACATTCATCTGAGCATTTCAACCATATTCCAGTTATCTGTCAAAACTTCCACTTCAACTTTTGTTTTAATCAGTTTAAAAATTCATCCAAATGTTTAAAAGTTTTAAATAGTTAAGCATCGTTCTTATTATTCAGTCCTCTTGTTATTCATTTTCAAAAGTCCCTCTGACACCTATCAAATCTGATAGACAGAGATGTGATTTCTCTCAGGCGAGCATAACTCTTACACCACTTCCCATATGATATTACTTTCCACGTGTCTGATGGGTCTGGAAATAAGTAATCAAATTAATAGGACTATTTAACTTTCATTCATATCTTAGCTGCCACCATAAATTTCAAGCGTCAGAAGATGGCAAAATGTTGGTTTTGCTTTACTTGGAGGAGATATTCATTTCCACAACTTCTGCCTTATTAAATCCAGCAGCTTATTTCTTGGGTAAGATGGTATGATTCACACTGACAGCAGTTTCAATAACCACTCCAACCCTTTGCTATTTGCATTTGGTTTTGTGAATGGGTCATATTCCCAGCATTAAAAGTTTATGACAATTTAATAGGAAGACTGCAGATGTAATTTACCCAACTCTGAAAACTTCAGTGGTTAAAAAAAATACAACAGGAAACAAACACAGCAACGCAGTTCCTTCAGGTGATCCACTCAGTTCCTTCTCAGCAATACTTATTGCTGGGAACATACCATTACTGTCCTCTGCTAACTGCTGGCTTCTCAGTGCCTATTGCAGCAGGTTCATTATGTCATGATTCATCTGCCCAATGCCCAGTAGCCTCAGCACAGGGAGTAAGGGATCATACTACTTTTCAGCAACAAGTTCTGATGTCTTCTGCTCTACTGTGGCTCAATGGAAACAACACAGAGCTGCTGGTCCAGAGCTGAGGAATTGAGGGTATGATGAAAGCAATGCAGAAGTCACCAATTACTGCAAATTTTCACTCTCGGAGAAAGTGCAGTAATAGCCTATCTGTGTGTTCTGAGCCCACCTCAAATGCAGACTGAAATCTTTGAAATCAAACCACCACAAACTGCAGTGCTCATTTCCATTCTAAGTGAAGGGCAGATTTTCAACCCACTCATTATGAGTAAAAGCTCTTTGCACATTTCAGTGAAATACTATACAAGGCTCTTTCCCTTCTTGCCCCTCCAGTTTCCATCCACACATAAAAATCAATCCCTCAAGATGAAAAGCAAGAATGAAAGTGATGGTGGTCACCAACATTGCTTCACACAACTGAGAGGACAGCAATTGAAACCATTGGCAGATCTGTGTGACATGCACAGCAGCATGAACAAAACATCTCACGGGTTTTAGGTGAATATCTTGAAGCAACTAAAGTGAATATTGGTTTCAGCAAGGACCCTGTGTGGGGCTAAATAGATCAAAACTTGCTGCTCAGGGCTGAAAACTGCTTGAGCTGTCCTGCATTAATTTGTAATAAATTGTTTGTTAAAAAAAAAAAAAAAAGTTACTAATCTTTTGACATGATAGTTTGGCATTTGCAACTTAAAATTACATTGGACATTTTGTGGCTTTACGATATTGCAAATTCAGCCTTGGTTGGCTGTCCATTATCTTACTTATACCAGAAGTACTACTTCCCAGGTGGATTCTTCCTCTTGGAGATACATGTTTCAGACTATTTTCCCTCAAATTTATTATCCTGCAGTTTTCCAGGATGAATCTCACTTTCTATAAAAAACCCTGCATACCTTTATAATCTCTTTAGGTCCCTTTTTATTATCTCATTTTCTCTCTAGTCCTCCTAATTCAATATCCTCTGAATTTTGTAATCACTCTCTTCTCACTTTTTTTCTTTTAGATCATTAATGATGCTATTTAATACAGCCTCTCCTTACACCACTCCTGAAGTACTGCATGATCATACTAATACTCAGCTTTTAGAAAGCACATTCTATCCATAACTCAGAAACACTTTCAGGTGTCAGGAAAATACTGTTATCCCATATTACAACCAAAGAATCTAAGTGGTGCAGGCACCCACAAAAGCCTGTTTCCTTTCCCTGTGCTTGATTAATAGTCAAAGAACAGAGAGACACAAACTTCTCTAGAGACTGTTTTGGAGTGGTTAAATGAGCTTCCTATTTTGAACAGCCTTTTAGGGGACCCCAACCCCTTCCATTCTGAAAATTACCTCTGAGGAGGTGACTGACAAAAGAGATCCAAACCAAGCTCAGTCCACTCTTTGCCAAGTGAAGCATACTGCAGGTCTCTGTCCTTGCTTAGCATGTGGGGAATTTGCTGCATTGGGAAACTTATAAGAAGGAATTCCCTAGTTGGGTTTCCAGTAAATCCTCAGTATTTTTCTCAGATGAAAACCCAAAACTTTAAATTAGCAGTTTACAGTAAAAAGCCATATGAGGATGACACAAAAGACCCTGTTTTATGTGTCTTCACAGAGCATCACCTGTTGCTTCCATTGCCATTGTTGCTGTCTGTGGCAATGAGAAGATCTCAGTGCTCTCTACAACTACATAAAAAGGAGGTTGTAGTGAGGTAGGAATTGGTCTCTTCTGTCTAGTATCAGGTGGGGAAATGGCCTGAAATTGTGCCTGACATTCAGATTGAATAGTAGGAAAAAATCCTTTATGGAAAGAGTGATGAGGCATTAGAATAGGCTGCCCAGGGAGGTGATGGAGTCCCCGTCCCTGAAGGTATTCAAGAAACATGTAGACATGGTGCTTCAGGATGTGGTCTAATGGTCACAGCAGTGTTAGGCTGACAGTTGGATTTGAAGATCTTAGAGGTCTTTTCTAATCAGAACAATTCTGTGATTCTGATTCTGTTCCTGGATGACCAGTGGCCCCTTGGCCCCAGTCTAGGAAGTGCTGACAAAAGGTAATGTCTTTTTGTGATCTAATCAGTCTGGGAAGAATGAAAGAATCCCCACACACTGGTCCAAAGGCTAATATAATCTAGTCTAGAGGTATTCCCACGCATCCAGGAATGGTGACTCAACTACCTCCCCGGGCAGCCTGCTCCAATGCTTGACTACTCTTTCAGTGAAAAAAAAATACCTAATGCCTAGCCTAAACCTACTCCCCTGCAGCTTGAGGCCATTCTCTCTAGTTCATTCACTAATTACCTGTGAGAAGAGACCAGCATCTACCTCTCTATATTGTCCTTTCAGGTAGTTGTAGAGTGTGATAAGGTCTCCCTCATCCTCCTTTTTCTCAAACTAAACAGTCCCAGCTCCCTCAACTGCTCTTCCTAAGGCCATTCTTCTCTATGTCATTCACCAGCATAGTTGCTCATCTCAGCAACTGCTCCAGCACCTCAATATTGTTCTTGTATTCAGATGCCCAAAAGTGGCCATGACACTAAAGGTGTGGCCTCACAAATGCCATGTATAGGGAGACAATCACTCTCGATGGTCACACTACCTCTGATACAAGCCAGAACACCATGATGTGGTTGAAGAACGGGAAGGTAGAAAGAAAATGGCATCAAAACTGGCACTACCTTGCCTTTACAGGTGGGCGCTTCTCCATACACACTTGAAACCAGGACTCTGCAGACACAAAAATCCTGCTGTGACTGAAGTCCCTACCACTGGAAACTGAGAAGGAGAGATCAAAACCGAACCCAAATGAATGCATCTAGATCATATTTGCTGGGTTTCTCTCCCACATAGTGATTAGTTTCTTACCTCAGCATCTCTTCATTATCTAGGGAATGAACTGCAAGTCCACTTACTGTGTCCTAAGAAATTTACAGGTCACTACTATCAGACCTCCTCAATCTTCTTTCAAATCTGAAAGACCCTAAACTGTTATGGAGCTGCCTGGCAGCAGACATGAATATTAGTTGCAGCCCTGGAGCAGCTATTCAATCTAGCTGGAAACACGGAAAGACACATCTGCTGCTGCCTTGTGACCAAGTGCTTTTTAATCTCCTGCTGCTGCCCTTGCCAGGCAGAGGGGCACAGCTGGCTGTTGCTTCCCTCCAGGCATTGTGCTTGGCTGCATTACACAAATAACCATACAGTCCCATTCTTCCTCTGCTGCTCAAGGTGAAGGTGGTTTGCTAACCTGTGAACTAATCCCACCAATTCAAACAATCTTTTGTTCTGAGCACTCCATGTTTTCAGGTGTACCACGTGTCCACAGCTCTCACTGAAATACACCTGGGCGAACTGCTTCCAGAAAGGTTTTTTGAAGGCAATCAACTAGAACTAAATGCAGCCAAAATAAGAAAACACTTTTTGAATGTTACAAGCTAGAAGTTCTTCTCCTGAGCACTGTGTTTCACTTATAGTCTTGGGGACACTATTTCAGACAGGAAAAAAAACATACATGGAAAAGATGCCTTTGTTTGAATTAGAAGCATCCTTTAGCAGTGAATGCTTATTTGGTAATATTTTCAAGACCTTCCCAGTTAAAAAAAAAAAAAAAAGAGAGAGATGCACAAATCTGATGGCCACTGTTACTTTCTGCTCCTGTTCCAGAGTTTGGCCACATCCTTTGGATTGACATTAAGCTGCTATTGGGTTCAGGTGGCAGAGGCATTCTGATTAGCAGCACTGATGTATTACCAGTATTTTTCAAAGGTGGAAGAAGGTTCACCTCACTTTTTTTGGCTAAATTTCACTCTGAATAATAATATTCTGAATGCCTAAAATGTCAAAAGCTTTATTTGGGTAAGATATTAGCTTCTTGTCATAAAACTAGAATGTAATTTTTTTGCACCGTTAAACAGCTGCCATTATCCACATGAAAGGTAGCTCTATGTTGCTGATGGATGTAGTAAATTATTACCTCATACCCCCATCACCATATTTATGGAAGCTATGTCCACACTACTTATCGCAAGACCGTAAGATAATTTTGTCATTTACTTCATTTAGCATGATCCATGCCTACAGTCCCCCCTCTCAGGAAGTTGCTCTAATATCTGAAGCCCACAAGGAGCTGCAAACATGCAGGAACTCCTGTGCATTTAGCCAAACACCCTATGCAAACATATTAAGATTAGATGAAGGAGTTTTCATTCCCTGTTATGTTCTAATTAGGCAAAAGTCTGTAAGGAACAAAGCTGACAAGAAACCTTTTAAAGCAGAGCCATGGCTAAAGCACGGGCTCCATACACCTCTTTTCTTCTGTAAAATCCTAGACAACCAGCTCCCACTTGCAGGAGCGTAACATGGGACTAGAGGATTATCCGTCACAATTCAAATGCAATTCTCTGATAATGGTAATAGTGTTCCAGTGTTAGAAGTGATAGACTTACATAATTAGCTGCAAGTGCTATTTCTGTGTGTGTAAAATCTTTTAATTATTTCCTTTTTAATTATTTTAAATTACCTAATAACTCTTTGGCAAAGAGGGATGTATGGGAGGGAGGTAGTGCAAGCTCCCCATCGTTATGAAAGCTTTTCAAGAGCTCCATTATGTGAGCTGTGAGCATCCGACTCCCCGTAGCATGAGTCACCCACAAAGTCTTGAGCCATCAAGTAATTAAGGTTCCTTAATACCGGGTGGGAGGGGAGGAAGTAATGCCATTTGTCGTTATGATCAGTCACATTCCTACAAGTATATATCATAACTGTTTTATAAATGGATTATTAGCAAATCAGATTACAGCACTAATTATTTCTCCTAGCATTTCCCTTATTCATGTGCTGTGGACTCAGTCCCCAGTGCTGCTACACTTCTCTTCCATCCCTTTTCTTCCTCCTTTGCTGTCTCACACACATAGACAATCCTTTATGTAAACTGGCTCAGGACAGGAAGAGTCCAACAATAGCCATTATCAACACTTCAAAGCAAAAACATTGCTGGTTGTCATTTGAAATCTTCCTGAATGGATAGCTGCATGGTGACCTAGGTACAAGGTGGTGGTAACCCAGTTCTGAGCAGCACCGTGAAAGAGAAATTTGCAACACAAATCCATCTCCATGTTGGCAAGCGATTTCAGAAGAAAGGACAAGAATTGGCAGGCCAGAAAAGTAAACTGCCTTTCTCACCTTTACCTGAAAAAAACAGGACTGTTAGGTAAGACACCTTAGGTAATCTTTTTTCCCTTTCTAAGGAAGACCGAACCCAGGAGAACTAGATTACGCCATCAAAAAAATCAGAGACAGGACAAAGTTAAGCAAGAGCTGATGAAAGGAGCAAGGCGGAGGGACAGGAATTAAAACAAACTGAAGGAAAATATAGGTGGAATCATAGATTGAATTTCCTACACGCAGACCTATTTTAATTTTCAGGATGACCCACAGGATTTAGTAGCCCTGAGGAAGTGTAATCAATGTGACAGTTGTAAAATTTCACAAAAAGAACAGGTATTTAGATGCTCTCTTTTGCTGTTTTTCACAAAATTCATTAACATTACCGAGCCGAAGTCTGAAAGGTAAAGCCAAGCTGCGCCACTGCTCCCATTCCCAGCCATGTAAAACATAGCTTCTGCCAGAGGTTTACCTAAGAATAAAGGAAACATTTCATGGTTAAAAATAGTGGACTGTGAGACCGCAGTTCTTCTGCCAATTCTCTAATCTTACTTTCACCATTTTAAGAACAAAGAGCAATCAAGGAGATGGTGCAGTCTTTAGACAAAATTAATTTTCCAGCTAGTATAGTGTGATTAACATTACCCCAAGTGTTTCTTAGAGCAGAATGAAGAGGGTAAAGAATACAGGATTTTGGCTCAGCAATGCCTAAGAACTTGCAACAGGCTTTTGCTTAATCTCTGCTTAACCTTTCCCAATCAGGGTACACAAAGCCAATTCCTTTGCTGAAGGTGTCCCCTTACCAGCATAGCTCAGCTTCCCATGAATACCAAAGCACTGATTGTGTTGGAACTGCTATCTTTCATAACATCCTTATTTCAACTGTATTATATGCACATCAAGACAAAAATTCAACTTTCCACATATAAATAGAGCTACTGTGTATTTTTCAAGACATGGTGATATATCAGACACACACCAAAAAAAAAAAAAAAAAAAAGTGAGACTGCACATTCATGACCAGAAGGACTGTTGGCTTTCACTTTGTACACCTGCCTCTCCAGGCTAGACAAATTTTTTCCATGTTCAACTCTGCCATTAGGCACTGCAGGCTAGAGGAAGAAAAGTCTAGTGCAGCCTGATGCATCAATTCCAGACATGAGGAAAGAGTAGTGAATTCCAACAAGCAAGTTGCCCAGCAGCTTGCAGGGCTCCCTGAAAAAGGGCACACTGAAGGAGGATGTTTGCCTTTATTGATATTTTTGAGGAGAGGGATTTTTAGCTAAATGGTTTCACAAGTGTCAGCATCCTATGTAGGCTTCTGTGGTAGAATATGGCTCAAGAGTGTAATTACATCTCCTCTTCTCTCATCCCAGGTAACCTGAATATAACTGCTGAATTTGTGCTGGCTGATGATCAAGAGTTCATCCACAAACACTTCCCACAACACTGGCTCTATCCCTCAGTAGATTTGACTTCATTCTTTCTAAATACTTCTATGGTAGCATTTTAGTCAGTAATTACACACAAAATCTTAAGCTTCCTCTAAAGTGAGTCGCCCTCACTGGAACTGAAACAATAGCATACGCCTATGGTATGGGCAAATGTCTCAGCTCTACTCTCTCTAAGGTGCTACTTCACAATGTTAGACCTATAAAACTCAATCATACTCTAGCCTGGGAGAAAAATTTAGAGAAAACTCTGGAGGAGTCAATTTATTTGGAAGTTAACCAGACATATTTCAATCTCGATTGGACATCTTGAGACACAACATAAATTTTTATATAGGTTATTTGATTCTCACACCTCATAAATTAAATAGAATGGTCTCTGATATATCTTATGCCTCGTGGTAAAATTGTGAAAGGATAGATTTCTGGTACATTTGTTTCCAGTGCCCTGCAGTTAGGTCCTTCTGGGTACCAGCTAAGGTTAATGTGAAACGGAGGGTGATGACAGAAGAGAGTTTCAAGTCCTGAGCAATTTGCAAAGGAAAGTAAACTTGTGGAGACCAGCCTAGTAGCCACTCTGCATAGGACACAGCTATCAGTGAGTTAACGATTGTTGCCAGGCTTTGCTCAAAACTACCCCAAAACCATAAAAAGCTGGAGCGTTGCTTGGCAAATTGAAAGCAAACACTCCATGAAACAAATCTGCTTTCGTAACACTGATGGATGATGGATTTATTAGGTTTATTTATCTCACCCAAAGTGGCTCACAAGTTACTGCGTATTTGCCATTTGAGTGAACCGATAATAAAGTTTGATTTTTAAGCTGCAAATGGTAGGAAAATACAATGAAATTGTATCTTGCAAATGTCTCAGTTGAATATAGAGTGGGCTAGCCATCTAAATTCCATAGTGGGTTTTTGTGTCTTTTACTGACCATCACAGAGACAAAGTAACACAGCACCTTACAGTTCAGAATTTGACCCACATTGACCAGCTGCATGATGCATCCAGCCATAATGCCATTTCTGGACTTATGGTCCAGAACTAGACATAACCTGCATGGGACTAATTCTGCAAATACACTATCTGTGTCTCCAGATGTACAGTTAAAACTTGCTTTCAGTAAAACTAATGATCAGATACTCCCACTCCTATCAAATAAGAATTCATATGTAATACAGCTGCAAAACTTTATATTTATAGGGAGATTAATTTAACTCTGAAGCAGAAATGTAAGACCCTCTGCTACTTTCAGTAAATAATAGCAGTGATATCTGTTATACAATAGTAGTCTTATTATGAAGGAAATGATACTGTGATCATAAGTGGCATCTATCTCATACGCAATAGCAAGGCTCATAGTGAGTGCCAAGAGGACAGAGCCAGGCTCTTGGTGATGCCGAATGACAGGATAAGAGGAAATGAGTGGACATTGAGGAGTAGGAAGTTCCATGGAAACATAAGGAAAACTTTTTCCCTGTGAGGGTGGCAGAACACTGGAATAGGATGCCCAGGGCGGCTGTGGAGTGTCCCTCACTGGAGATACTGAAGATCTGCCTGGTTGCACTCCTGTGTGATTTGCTGTGGGTGATCCTGCTCTAGCAGAATGGTTGGACTGGATGATCTTTTGAGGTTCCTTTTAACCCCTAACATTCTGTAATAGTTGTCACCCGCAGTCATTTCAGTCATGCCTATTACTACCAGTATGAAATATGCCTCTTGAAATATTTTGACCATTTGTGCCAGTTTTTTTTTTTACCCCCTTACTTTATGCCACCATTTTTCTGTTTTTTACTTTTTTTCCTTCCATTTTTACTTTTTCATATTTCTTTTTTGCAATCCTAACTTTCTTTCTTCTAAATTTACCTCCCATCAGCAACTCACACTTTTTCCTTCAGTAGCTTAATTTCTTTCTCAATTCATTATCAAACTAGGCTTTTTTTGGCCATAATATACCAAGGTTTTAATTGATGACTGGAGAGAACTGCATTTGTTGGTTTGGGAGATCTCTTCCAGTCTTGTATTTCTTTCTTGTTCTCTGACTCATCAGACAAAGCTTGGTCATTTTGACAGAGATTTGTATCATTATTAGGCTTCAATGTGAACATCTCTATGCAGCACAGCATAAAGGAAGAAAACTGGGAAGGAATTTACTTTTCCCAGAGCTCTCATTTCATATAAGGAAGATAACTCTTTATCTGTTGTGCTTATCTTGCTTTCAAAGGTTGGCTTTGTAGCCAGGTGGGTAGGCAGCATTTATTCCTAAAGTAAAAATGTTTTCAAGCTTCATGTGCCATATGGCCCACAAAGAGGTAAAACTCCAGCCTTTGGGCAGACCTCTTCTCTAGGCAGCTGCCTGCAGTTCTGAATTCTTGTTTGGTTTTTGGTTTTGGTTTTTTCTTAATGTGTTAATTTTTAGTTATTGTGATTTGATCAAGTTCCTTCTCCTGGCAACTGGTCACTGTCAGATCCTTTTCTGATAAGTAAAGAGCTAATGCAACCTGGGAGCTACAGCCCAGGCAATGGAAAACATTACAGGCACGATGGAGAACGTATTTGCAAAGAACATATTCTGCACCTGGACTCCATTTATTAAGTTTGCAGAAAGGACAGCTTCTGCCAAGAAGCCAGACACTCTGACCTTGTTTGAACCTGCCTGCTGCCTGCGGAGCAGGATCTATAGCGAGTGGGAGCAAAGGAGGGGCAGGAGCCACACTGCTGCTCCTCAGGGACTCACTGCAATATGTGGGGAGTTAACGTTCACAAAGTGTTTTACTTTTAAAGCCTGTATTCTTTCATCTCGTCACAGGCTGTAACTTTGCTATTGAGTTATATTGCTGTGTCTAGGCAGGGCGTGTGTTTGTATGCCGGTGTCAATCATTTCCTTTTGTACCCTTCATCAGTCACAGCTCATGGAGTGGCAGGTGGATCTTGCTTTTCATTCTGTTGATGCTGTTTGGGTTTATTATGCCACTTCCCACCCCCCCTTCCTCAAACTTTATAACCGATCAAGGTCTAAAATCTCTAATAAACAGAAAAGTTTAAAGGGGGAAAAAAAAAACCCGCATGCAAAGTTAATACAGCTTGGATTCAATACCTAGCTCATCTTCAGCAAGGCTCTAGTTTTCTCACTAAGACATGAAATTGAACTTATCCCATAATGTGGTTCTCATTTAGGATTTAAAGAGGTTAGCAATCCATGCAAGTCATAATGATCATGCTTGGCTCTCAGACACTGCAGAGATAAGTGTCCTGCAAATAGCTAAGCAGAAGAGATAGAGACTGTTTTCCCTGATAAAAACAAGGAAGTAAAATGTTTCAAAACAACAGATTACCTAACTAAAGAATTATCTTTCCAGACAAATAAAATATTTACTTACTCAGTTGAAAAAAAAATGGGGGAAAAGAAAGCCACTGAGATGTCTGCTACTTAAAACAGTTATCTCCAGTCTTGAGAGCAGCACAATACTAAAGAGTGAGTTTAATTTGACATCTGCTGGACAACTTTATTTCAAATCAGGCATACCCTTCAGCATTGTGCTGACTGGAGACTTTATTCAGTGCATTTGGCATAATGTGGCATATTTTGACTGTCTACAAACCCACTTCTGGGTCTATGTAGGAAACATTTCTCCTAACCTTAGATTTGGCCATAGGGTCACAGGGGAGAGATAAGCCCAGGAAGGGAAAGAGAGATCAGTGATGTCACCATCCCTCCTGGCTAGCAATGCCTTGGCCAAGGGTGCCAGTGGGTACCAGAGAAGATGGTGAGGGTGTTTGCATGAACATCTGCCCATCACAAGGAATAAGGACAGGGAACAGCCCTCTAATTTTACACTCTATAACACTGGCAGGTTGTCATCCTAGACTCTTGTTACCGTTGATCCAGACTAGACTTGAACAGGTTAGAATAAAGTGAAATACTGTGTCCTATAATTACTCCAAGAATGCTTCCAGCACCCAATTGTATCTGGTTTAGCCATTTAATGCTAACTCATAAGGTTTGGTCACACCTTTCCCTTTGTCTGGAAAAGAAAAGCAGAAGGAAAACTTGGCACATTGTCCAGAAGTGTAAAGGTAGAAGACAACTAATTAGGTTTATTTATATAAGGCTAGTAGTAGGTTAAGAAGAATGTTGTTAAGTGCATAAGTAACTGAACACTCATGCTGAGTATGATGTAGACCTGGAGATGTGGCTGAAAAAATCCTGAGACCATAAGAGTGGTTAGACCCCTGGCAGGCTGCTTGCTGAGCACAAAAGGGGCAGGGTGCAGGAGAATTAATGAATTGAAATGGAACAAACTGGAGATCCCACAACAAGGTGGCATAATGTTTCCCACACTTGCATTTTGCCACAGTGTTTTAGTTATTACAATCATCACCAAAAAAAAAAAAAATCCACCAATATTTCAACAAGTTAAAACAATGGTGAGAGATGTTCTTGTGCTGTGTTGAGGCCAGATACTAGATATCTGCCTTGACCTGGGGCAAGTGGTTTGTTTGTGGTGGGATAGCTGTAATTCCAACTCAATCCCATTCCTGGAAAGAAAGAGTTAGTGTGGAAAGATCACAATGATAGCCTGGCTTCCCATTGTACTGTTTCCAAGGAACTGAGGCAAGACGTAGCCAGTCTGAACACATTTTTGTGCCCAGAACACTGTTTGATTTTTTTTTTTTATAAAACACTGCCAGTCTTGTTTGCAAAATCCAGCTTGCCTTCTTAAATATTATTTCAGCAAGCAGAAGATGAAGAAATACATTAATACACTGCATAGAGCAGGAAGAAGAAAATGTAAGTTAAAACAGCCCAGCAGAACTATTCACACATGGTAATTGATCTGATCGTTTGAAAGCATTCATTAAAAAAAAAGGGGAGCCCATTTGATCATTTTGAAAGGTTAAAATTGTGGGCTGCTGCAACACCAATACTGCTTTAGCTCATTACAAGTGAGTTCCACTTACTAGTGTAAGTAAGGAAAGGCTTTGTTTGTTCAAGGAAAATTATTAACAGAATGAAAAAATTATGGAAATGTTTTGTTTTGTTTTTTTTTTCCCTAAGTAAACATGAAGGAAAAGGGAGGAAAATCTATTAAAATGAAATATTATCAATCCTTGTTTTCTGAAAATAAACAAAAAAAAAAGACTCCTTTCTCGCTGGAAACAGGCTTTCTGGGAAAATAAAAATAGCATGACAATGTTCACTATGCTTTCATTTGGAATAGTCCATTCAGTCCTTCATAATACTCTGTGAATGTCAGCTTCTGGCCAAAGACAACAAACTACTCGGCCTGTGCACATTGCAGATGTTTTAAAATAGTAAAGGTTTCCACCCATAAATACTACTTCTTCCTAGAGCTATAGGGAACACCCAACCCTATCTTCACTGTCTCTGTTTCTTTGATGACTAATACCTTCTTATAAGCAGTTTGTTCTGATCTCACAAGAAGCAGAGAAACCACAAGCAGCTTTAAAAAACTTAATCCTTTAATTTCCAAATAAAGGCCAGTCACTCATTTCACTGTTGTCCCTGCAGTTTGGCACAACTTCAAGGGCTGTGGGACCAAGTGATGAAAAGCAAAAACTTCATAAATATTGGTTAGAACAATCTGTAACATTATTAACATTGTAAATTATTATTCCGTTTTCAAGGAAGAAGAAATATTCTTGAATGCACTGAAGAGGGCAGAGATTATGGAATCATGAAATCAGCCATGGAATCACAGAATGCAGTGAGTTGGAAGGGACTTCTAGAGGTCATCTAGTCCAACTCTCCTGCTGTAAGCAGGGGCAACTCCAGCTAGATTACTGCATATAAATTGCAGGCTGCCCAGTTCTGGAGCAGGGACAGTACCACCAGATCTCAGCAACTATTCCTATGCCATAAATATATAACATCAACTAAGCATAACAAGTAATTATTTCATTGATGTTTTATTTCTTTATACCCACAAAAATACTAGAAAATCTAAAGGAATTTCAAAGCCATTTGTGCATAAGCTGTAAGCAGTGGGGAGGGAAAAAAAAAAAAAAAACACAACCAAACCCAAGCATGAAGAACAACAAAACCCCACACTAAGTTCATCAGGCAATACCAGTCCTGGTATGTAATTCAGACAGCTCTGACAGGGACAGCATCATCAGATCTCAGTGACTTTTCCTATGCTGTAAATATATAACACCAACTATGCATAACAAGTAATTATTTCATTGATGGTTTATTTCTTTATACCCACAGAAATATTAGAAAATCTAAAGGAATTTCAAAGCCATTCATGGATAAGTGGGGAAGGAAAAAAGAAAACCACATCCAAACCCAAGCAGCAACAACAACAACGAAACCCCAGACTAAGTTCATCAGGCAATACCAGTCCTGGTATGTAATTCAGACAGCTCTGACAGGGACAGCATCATCAGATCTCAGTGACTTTTCCTATGCTGTAAATATATAACACCAACTATGCATAACAAGTAATTATTTCATTGATGGTTTATTTCTTTATACCCACAGAAATATTAGAAAATCTAAAGGAATTTCAAAGCCATTCATGGATAAGTGGGGAAGGAAAAAAGAAAACCACATCCAAACCCAAGCAGCAACAACAACAACGAAACCCCAGACTAAGTTCATCAGGCAATACCAGTCCTGGTATGTAATTCAGACAGCTCTGCTCAAGCATCAGATTTGTGAACATTGTAGGACACACAGATATTCCAGTTAGCATTTATGGCAATCAGAGGCTCCTTATGCCTTTGAGCACTACAGGCATGCTCAGGTTAAATTATGTCCTAGCACAGGCTCACCAATGCTCTCAGCCTTGTTTGGGCTTGCACAGTCATTGCCTTACTCATCAAAAACTTCCTGTCTTCTACTCTGTCAAGTCTGCCTAAAAGAAGGAATGGGCTTTTTCTGACTTCATGACCAATTATGACTTTCAGTATTGATTGTGTTTCTTACAGGATTACATCAGTTTTGTTAATGTTGGCTTTGCTCCAGTTCTACTTATTAGACTGGTATTTGTTTAGTTTTGGGTAACCGAAATAACAACTTTGTGAAGTTTGTCTTTCTTTCAGGTCATTTTCCTTAATAATGGGGGAGGAGGGAGCTGCCTCCCTCTCTCACTATGACTTTGCAAAGATTTTAAAGAGATCAAAAACTGCTGAGCATTGAAATAATCTGGAATTATTTACAGTGAGCTTTGTCTGAGTTTGAAGGGAAGTTTAGAATTGGTTTTGCTTTACTTGCATGATTCCTTTTTACCACAGTAGATGCAGAGAACCTGGACAGCCTCAAACACAGATTTGCTGCAAAAGAACTCAAAAATGTAATAAAGAACTTTGAAGAAAAAAATAAAGAACAGAAACAGTGACAGAAAAGACAATGATTTCTGGCAAGTTCTCAGATCAGTTATGTCCCTGGTTTAGCCCTAGGTTCAGAAGGTAAATTCAAAATCCTGCTCAAAACATCAATACTCAAAAGTAATCATTTGAGTCCTTGTGTAGTTTTGTACTGTTTCAGTCTGGCAGTGTAGAACCAGTAGAAAAGATTTTCAACCTGCAGGTCAAACAGGTGTTAGTCAAAGTCCTTCTCAAAATATGTCTCTCTATAGTTTTAGAAAATAAAAACCAGCTCTGAACATAAAACACAGAAGACAAGACTCAGGAAAAAAACAGTACCCACAAATGTAGCAGACAGGTTAAGTTTATATTTATGATATTAGAAAACAAGTAAGTTATTGACTAATAATAGCCCACAGTGACAGAAATAGCTAACATAATTATTAACAAATTGTTTGTGCTGATAAAAGCAGAGTGAGTGATACCCAATTTGGAAGGGCAATGTGACACATCCGTGGACATTTCTTATAAGTATTTTTTGTGAGAGAGGCTGCTGCTAAATTATATGAATCCACGATTCCAGTGTAAAACCAGTAAGCTTCAAGTAGCATATACAAATGATTAATCATGCCGTTCATTAGTACTAGTCCAAATGCTCTCCTCTGTGAGGACAAAAGACAACACCACTGTGAGTTCAGGGCAGCCAGCACAGAGAGAAGAGACCAGGAGCCTAGCAGAGCACCTTTGCTGCTGCTTGTAAGGAAGGAAGGTTTACAAGCCCAAAAAGCAATAGACTTTCTCTGCTGCCACACCTGCTGCCCCACCTGCCTCCACCAGGTGCAGGCAGAGCACTTTCTTGCACCTAGGACGTCTCAAGGAAGTCAGCATGCTTAGAAACACCACAATAGATAGTTGGCATGAAAGATTTAGCTGCAGATTAAAAAAGATAAAAACAAAGCAAAACAACCAAACCACTCCGTTTAGGCACAAGAGACAAAAAATTAAGTTACTAAACACTCACTATGTGAATTGTCCTAGAGTATTTGAGGCATCTGTATGGGACTGTCAGAGGTGATACAGGACTGGACGTGAGGAGGAAGTTGTTCAGCATGAGAGTGGTGAGATCCTGGAATGGGTTGCCCAGGGAGATGGTTGAGGCCCCATGCCTGAAGGTGTTTAAGGCCAGGCTGGATGAGGCTCTGGCCAGCCTGATCTAGGGTAGGGTGTCCCTGCCCTTGGCAGGGAGGTTTGAACTAGATGATCCTTGTGGTCCCTTCCAACACTGACTGATTCTATGATTTTAAGTGCTGCACATTTCTTCTTTGGGCTCTCATCAGTCCTGTTTTGCCTTCCATAGTTACTGATGGTGAGCTAGTCATGACATCCAGGAGAGCCAGAGAGGGTACCCTAGACACATAGCACACACATAAATGATTTCACATGTGCCTCATCTACAATAACCTGTCCCCATTAATGGCAACTTGCTTCTTGCAACTCACCATCATCTGCCTCGCCACATTTGTGGCAGATCTTCCAGGTGTGTAATTGGCATGCTTGCAGCAAGCCTTACTATTCAGTGTCCATGCCTGGAAAAAAACCAACTACTTTCTAGGGCTAAAATCCACTATAATTAATTAAGTGAGTTTAAGATATATTTCAAAACCTATTGCACAGGAAACTATGCTAATAAAAAATTTAAAGGGCTGACTTAATTCCCCTAAGGCAACATTTTCGGCTTTGGAAGACTGTAACTTCTTAGTCAATAGTTTCTCAAATATATCTCAAAGTTGCTTAATTAGTCAGTTATAGTTGAATTTATCTTTAAAATGGGAATATAGAGGCAGTCACTGAATAACTACAAAAGATGTGACTGTGAAAAAGTGATGATATAATGTTAATATGAGACCTGCAGCTGTAGTGTGCGTATTAATTTTCTGAGCATGTTTGTAGAGAGCTTGATATTTTCAGACAACTAAGGATACCTCATGCTATACTTTCACCTGGGTACTGAAATAAGAGCCTTACACTGTCTCTCCTGAAAATCTAAATTCCATAAAACCTGTCAAATGCTACGCAACAGACTTTTAGGTGGTATAAACTAAAGCTGCCACACAGCTTTTCCAATTTACATCATCTGAAAGAACTGGCCAAGTGCCAAGACTGGTAGAAAAGTAGATCCTTTTCTTCTTTGGTTTCATTTTCATATACCTCTGCACTTCCTTTGCACAGTTACTAGACTAGAAACAGAAGAAACAAAGTGTTCAACATTAAAATGTACACTTGCCCTATTTTCTTCTCAGCAAAGCAATGGAAATTTTGTGAGCTAGCCAGTCTTCTGAGATTTGGCAAATTCTTGAGGTTTGGATAATAAAATTACGAGACAATTCCCACAGGTATACTTTTCACCTTTTTAATATCTTTTATATGCTGTATTACTTTCATGTGATGTTTCCCACAGCTCTGTTCTGATGAAATGTACAAAATTCATTGAGTAACAGTCTACTTACAAAAGCCAGCACTGCCAGAGCACACATCTACTGAGGATGAATCTGAGATCATCTTTCCTTTAGTAAAGCACAGTACCGAAGCACAAGGTGTCATTTTTGCACTCTATAACCTAAGACTTTGAAAGTCTACACTTGTCTTGCAAATAAGCCTTGAAAATCCCCAGATGCCTTTCACTAGCTGTTGACATCAGCATACACTAGGAATGCCTTGGTTGCACTCCCTGACTGTAGTGCGTGTGGGCTCAGCAGAAGGCCACATCTAACAAGCCTGCTGTTTCCAAAAGAGCAAAGGCTTGATGACTGATGCATATTCTTCTAACTCTCTCAGACTATCAGGAATAAAGAAGATACAAACATATTTCTCCAAACATCTGCATATCCTTGAAGCCTACTTTCTGCAAGGTCCTCCATCCTGGAGGCAGTGTGTTGGGTTGACATTGGTGTAAGCACTGCACAAGTACCTGGGCAATAGAAACAGAAACACTCCAGCTCGTGTTCTTGCCAATCTAGACAGAAATGTGAGCAAAGGCATAGCTGGCTAGCTGAAAAGTGAAGAATATAAAACCAAACACCCTACAGCTCACAGAGTCAGAGAATCAGAGAGGGGGTGGAAGGCTCTGGGGATCATTGAGCTCAACTCCCCTGCTAAAGCAGGTTCACCTAAAGCAGGCAGCACAGGATTGCGTTTAGGTAAGTTTTGACTCTCTCCAGAGAAAGAGAACTCTTAATATCCTCAGTCCTTCGATGTACCTCAGATAATGTTCTATCCAAGCCACCTCTAGGAAAATTAAAGAAAAAAAAAAAAAGAAAAAAAATAGTGTAAAGCTTGTTGTTATCCTTTTATGAAAAGCATGGAGATCTCCAGTCTTACATATCCTCTCTCCTTGCATCATCCTTCATAGCCATCAGAGAAAGAGCAGAGCAGGTAAGGACTAGACAACTTAGATCATTACTGGAGGCCTTGCACTGAGGTTGCTTAGACACAAGGACTAGAAGAGCAACAACAGTATTGAAGAGTTATTTAAGGTGAGGGCATGCTTCTGAGAACTGAAAGGCTGAAGAAGATTGATGTATTTGTGCCTCAAACTGATAAATGAGCTAAAAGCAAAGGAAGTTCAATCCAGATGTGGTGGATTTCCTGTGCCTGTCTCCAGTTCACATGTTCAAATGTGCTTAATACCACATTACAATTCAGACCAATCTATATTCTTCTTTTCTTTCATAAGAAATTTCAATTGTTTCTTCCTTCTGAAGGTGTCCTTAAAGATCTCATCAAAACAAAGAACATTTTCCAACCCCTCATTTATAAGTAAATTTTTTTGCACCAAATTATACTGCCATCAGTTACTAAATGAAGATTGTCATTAAATTTGACAATGAAGAATCTTATCAATATTACATCTGTCACATATAAAAATAAAATGCTTATGTAGATGTAATCGGTTCGTTGGTTTACAAACCCAGAGGTCCCTAGAGAGTGTCACTGATGACACAGCATCCCCAAACGCTGCATTTCATACGTGATATATCTGAAAGATGTGCAGATCCAGATGCAAGCAGACAGCTCCCTTTGGTTACGTACATGAGGAAGCTCCACAGAGCAAGTTATTTTAGCTAAGGCTGGCAATAATTTATTCTGAATATGTTGCCTTTATCTCTGTTTTAGGCAGCAGTGGCATAGGGAGAAAGTGAACTTTTTTAATATATCAACTCATTTTGAGCCAAATTACACTTCCTTTTGAGTATCCGCCATTGAAAACATAGAAGACGTGCGGATCTAGATATTAGCACCTTCTAAATGTTGGCTCAATAAAAGCTGTTTAGCACTTAAACATGGAAGCTGTTGTCAGCTTCACAGATGAGGCACTCATTCCAAATTTTGGAAATGGAAATTCTGATTTTATGTATATTTCAGGCTTATTAAGAAAGTATATTTTCTAGGCCACAATTCAGTTAAAATTAACTCCAGCGCCCACGTTGTCACAATCCACCATGACTGTTCATAAAAAATGAACTTGATGTGGGTTCCTCTACTATAAGAAGAGGAAAACGTCCCTTGGAGCTCAGACTCTTTGTTCCAGAGAGCCATGGGACAAAGAGAATAGCTAATCTTACTGTCTCAGCTTTGAAATATGATTAAAAAGAAAAATGTCTTAGAATTTATCCTAAGAAACACTTTTCCTTTTTTTTTCCTTTAATGACATCAAACACTGCAATAGACAACAATAAAAAGACACCCTTGTATGTTTATTGACTGTATTTTTTTCTGTCTTCTAGACTTTAAAAAGGAAATTGTAAGAAGTAAAAAAAAAACACACTCCAGTGGACATAACTTAAATTTGATTTGAGATACTTATTTCTGGGATATTACACTTCAGAGTCTTTTTCTTTTTTTTTTCCTTGCCTCCTGCAAATCTGATCTGCTAAAGATCTCTTGGTTGTTTTGAAAATGTGGGAATTACTCATGACATTTGTCCCTCTGCGTCTTCTGCTGGTCCAAAACATTTAATTGTCCTTTCATACGTTCTCATTGCTACTGACACAAGGTCTTTTCCTTAGTCACATCAACTGGAAAAGCCTTCCTATGAGTCTCTTTAAACCTACCTCTCTGAAATCTCAGCTGCAGAAATGCCTTTGCTGTTCATTATTGGCTTAGCTCTACCCCTGTTTCCTTATTTTTAACTTGAGCTTAATATCCTGAAGTCATAAAGAAATCTGTCTTTGACAAGCTAGATCAGATCAAACCACACCAAAAACTTCAGAGAAGGTTCTTCAAGTCTTCTAACACAGACACTTAAGGACTGAAAGTCAGCAGCTTCACAGCTGAGATGCCAGCTACGAGATTTCTTGTCCTTAAAAAGTCATAGACTCAGAGTCACAGTCTCCAGCTTTGATAGACAGACCACTGGTTTAGCACCACTACAAAAAGGTGGAGTGAGGGCATTTATCTTGCAACACACCTGAGCAGCAGTCTGAAAGTATAAGGTGCATTAGTGACTAGGTGCTAATAAAAATGTTTTTCATACTATCAATAATTTATTGACAGTTGACTGCCAGTCTCACACTTGCCCACTAATTTGCTCCAGATCCTTGCACAATTTGATGGACCAGGGCCAGGACAGAAAACAAAAAACGGGCAAAACAACCTCCATCCCTCTTGAACCCTCTGCCCTTTCCACTCTGAACATGATCATACTCCTCTCTTTGCTGGGAACTGATGTTCACAGTGTGACTAAGAATATGATTCAGTTCTGAAAGCCACCATGTGATTTAGCGAAACAAAGGGCTGACCTCCCCAGCAGCAGCACCACCCGCTCTTGAAATGTCTAAAAGGCAAATGCATTAGTATGTTCAGCCACCATGCTGGCTAATGACTAGACATTTTCGAACATATGGGATCATTATTCCAGCATATCATCAGTGAACTTTCCAGAAAAGCTAATTAAAGGGCCCTTTAAATGCTTACCACAAAGTTGAGTTTTATCTCAGCTCCTCACTTGCATTTGAAGAATTGTGCTCTCGCCACCTTTCTGTTTCCAACAATCACCAAAGATGAGTAAAGCTAATTAAACAGATCTTTAATTTTTTAATCATAACTTACCTTGCCTTTTATTTCCTCTGCAGAAAGACTTCATTTCCCACTGACACAAAAAGGATTTAGAATGCACTTGTGGCCAGTGTCTACTGACATCTCGCCTTCCAAGTTACTTTCTCTCTTATACATCTCTTTCATAACTGCCTCTGCTCTTTAATGATTATTGCAAATGACATTAAAAGATAATTTATAGATTGCAGGAGAGAAAGGTCATTTTCCTGGACAACAGCTCTTAACATGGGGTAAATTCTCTGGACAACTTTTTCTGCTGATCAGAATAATATGCTAGGAAATGCGTAGATAACCAAAGCCTCCTGCAAGAATGCAGAAACAAGCTTTTTCACTTCCTTGGGAAGCAACTTTGCTTTTAAGGATGTAGCCTTTCAAGTGAAAAACAACAACCTGCAGACATGAGGCAGGTGAAAAGACTATTATCTACTTTACAAATCAAAATTTGGGACATCTTCAAGGAGAAAAATCTCTCAGGACTCCAAACTGTGAAAGTAGCATGGGCAGTGTTCTGACATCTAAGTCCATAGAAAGTGCTCATAATGGAAGTGTGAAGTATTTAAGTAAATAAACGCATCAGTGATTACTTCTCTTTTCATTGTTAGGTATATCGTTGACAGTTACTTTAGTAGAAGAAGGCACATGGTTATGACGCAAGACACTGTGATGGGTTGCTGTGGTGGTTTAG
>VWZI01012088.1:195891-244399 GCA_013396835.1 Psilopogon haemacephalus
ACTCAGAAAGCTGAAAGTTGATAAATGAAGCTTTATATTTACAGCAATGCACAATATACAAACAAATATTTACAATGTATAACAGATATTTACAAATATATACAGTGAAAAGGTAATACAGAAACACCACAGCAGTCTCAGAGATCAATATCCCCAAGAGTGGTAACCAACCACCTTTCCCCCCTTCCCCAATCTTATCTCATCACCTGTTGATGCTGCAGATAAGCTGAGGTGGATCGGCCAGGGGGATTAGTAGTAGGAAAGAAGTTAGTAGAATTATTAAAAATCAGCTACAGAAGACAGAGACAAAGGAACCATGCAAGGAGAAGCCGCAGCCAGAGAGGTCTGAAACCATCTGACTATCTATGTTTGGGTTACACTCTTAAAACATTTTTTTTTCTTTCTCAGTAAAGCTGTGAGTGAAGTGACATATTGTCTTTTCCTCTCTCAGCTGATAGTCTAATTTCTCACTCAAATTCTCCAATTAGTTCAAACCAGCACAATCCACCCCTGTTTACTTCATTCAGAGTTTACTGAGATTTTATATATCTAATCTAAACAACATAATATTTACAATAATGAATATTTACAAATTCAGATTGCTCCAGCTGTATCTTGGATATAGGTGATTCAAAAGCCCAGAAAACAGGAAACAGTTTGTCTCCTCACAGATGAGATGAGACCAGGGACTTCCAGGTAACATCGGGTTCGTGCTAATGTACTGTAGATTCTGTTGTGATGGACGTCAGATGAAACCTAGAACAGAAAACTCTTAACACTCTAAATTTAAATTCTCTCAGCTAGGGTTAGATTTATTTGTGGAATACACTGGATTTCACCATTCCCCTGCATTACCCAGAATGTATGACCAGAACCTTCTGCAGAAACCTCCCGTCAGACAGGTTTTCCTTCGCCCAAAGGAGAAAATACCCAAACAGTTTTCTGTAACAGATTCTTTCAACGTACAACAGGAACACTATCATCATCCACTGTTTGTACCAAATCTGATTGTTCAGGTCCTGCTCTGTTTACAGAACCTCTACTGTTCACCGACCAGATTGCTTGTGCTAAATTCTTGTCCCAGTTTTTAAACGTTTCATGTAGATGACAAGTGTTCTTTCTTAGGATGATATCAGGGGAAAGGAGTATCAGGATAACCAATTAAGAAAAAACATTTTTCTGTCTTTCATTTAAAAAAATAAAATTATCCTTTAGACGTTTGGGAGGGAAAAGAAAAACAACCACCCAAAACAAAGCAACACACACACACACACAACAACAAACAAAAACCACCAGTACTGTTTTGAACATAGGATCACAGAATGTTTGAGATTGGAAGAAATGTCCAGAAATCACTGAGTCCAACTCCCTGCCATAGCAGGGCCATAATCTAGTGCAGGTCATATAGGAATGCATCCAGACAAGACTTGAAAATCTCCAGAGGAGACTCCACAACCTCTCTGGGCAGCACATTTCAGTGCTCCATGAATCTTACAGTTAAGAAGTTTCCCCTTATGTTGAGGTGGAACTTCTTGTGCTGTAATTTATATCCATTGCCCCTTGTCCTATCACAGGGCACAAATGAGAAGAGCCTGTCCTCTCTCTTCACACCAAGCCATCATCTGTTTATAAACATTTACTAGATTTCCTCTCAGTGTTCTCTTCACAAGACCAAAAATCCCCAGGTCACATAATCATAGAATATCAGGGGCTGGAAGGGACCTCAAAAGATCATCCAGTCCAACCCCTCTGCCAGAGCAGGATCACCTACACCAGATCACACAGGAACAGAGCCAGGCAGGTTTTTAATATCTCCAGAGAGGGAGACTCCACAATGCCCATGGACAGCCTGTTCCAGTGTTCTGCCACCCTCACAGGGAAAAAAATCCCTGCATGAAACTTAATATGTCTCAGCTTCCACCCATTGCCCCTTGTTCTGCCATTGGGCATCACCAAGAAGAGCCTGGCTCCATCCTCCTGGCACTCACCCTTTACATATTTATAAACATTCATGAGGTCACCCCTCAGTCTCCTCCAAACTGAAGAATCACAGAATCAGCAAGGCTGAAAGAGACCTCCAAGATCATCCAGTCCAACCTATCACCCAGCCCTATCCAGTCAACTAGACCATGGTGCCAAGTGCCCCATCCAATCTTTTCTGGAACACCTCCTGCCACAGCAACTCCACCACCTCCCTGGGCAGCCCGTTCCAATGACAAATCACTCTCCCTCCTAACATCCAGCCTATACCTCCCCCAGCACAACTTGAGACTGTGTCCCCTTGTTCTGTTGCTGGTTGCCTGGGAGAAGAGACTGACTCTCATCTGGCTAGAACCTCCCTTCAGGTAGTTGTAGACAGCAATGAGGTCACTCCTGAGCCTCCTCTTCTCCAGGCTAGACAAGCCCAGCTCACTCAGTCTCTCCTCATAAGATATATATTCTGTTCCTTTAATCATCTTTGTGACTCTGCACTGGACTCTCTCAAGCAGTTCTATGTCCCTCTTGAACTGGGGGGCTCAGAACTGGACATAGTACTCCAGATGTGGCCTCACCAGGCAGACTAACCAGGCAGGATAACCTCTCTTGACCTACTAATAACAGTCCTTTGAATACACCCCAGAATGTCATTGGCCCTCCTGGCCACAGGAGCACACTGCTGGCTCATGGTTAACCTCCCATCAGTTAGGACCCCCAGATCCTTTACATCTTTGCTGCCTTCCAACAAGTCAGTCCCCAACCTATACCAATCCTGGGGGTTGTTCTTTCCCAGGTGCAAGACTCTACACTTGCCTTTTTTGAATTTCATTTAAATTTCTTTCTGTCCCTCAGTCTCTCCTCATAAGACAGTGTCACAGCCGTCCATTGCACTGTTTTGATTAGATCCTTGTCTCTTATGAACTGGGGAGCCCAAAACTCTATGCAATATTCCAGGTCTCACCAGGGCAGAGTAGAGGAGAACCTCCCATAAACATATTTTGATGGCTTTTCTACATGAAGGTGGCCACTCCCTGTGATATGCACCATTTGATGTGGCTACTCAGTTATGAAGAGCAAGTCCCAGAGTAAAAGCTGAGCTCCATTATACAGAGATTGTGGCCCCTGGGTTTCCAAGAGCATTGATGTCATCTGTAACTGTGTAGTGATGTGTAGCAGCCAGCAAGCACCACCATGTTCCCCCAGTAGCATGCAGAGGCACACTGGGTCATGAGCATTACAAGAACACCTCTGATGCTCATGGTTGTGCTGGTTTGAGCTAATTGGAGAATTTGAGTGATAAATTAGACTATTGGCTGAGAGAGGTAAACACAGTATGTCACTTCACCAGAGTTTTACTGAGAAAGGAAGAAAAAAAAATGGTTTTAAGTGTTGTACCCAAAACATTAGGTACCAGACAGTTTCTGACCGCTCTGGCTGTGGCTGCTCTTTGCATGGTCTCCTTTGTGTCTCTGTCTTGGTAGCTAATTCTCAGTAATTCTACTAACTACTCTCCTACTACTAATCCCCCTGGCCAATCTACTTCAGCCTACCTGCAGCATCAACAGGTGGTGAGATAGGACTGGGGAAGAGGGAAAAGGTGGTAGGGAGTGGTTAGTTACCCTCTCTTGGGGATTTTGGTCTCTGGGAGGGGTGTGGTGCCTGTGTTACCTTTTCACTGTATATATCTGTCAATATTTGTTATATCTTGTAAATATTTGTTTGTATATTGTGCATTGCTGTAAATATAAAGCTTCATTTATTAACTTCCAGTGTTTCTGAGTCCTAGCCAGGGTTTATAAAAAGGTGGGGGGGGGGGGCAGGTAACTGCTAAACCATCATAATGGTCAAGGCTAGGTAGGGCAGTAAGCACCATGTCCTGTGAAATAATCCATGCTATGATATGACACTGGCTGGCTGGCACATGAAGGGAGAGTGGTGCCAGCAGAGCGACATGTGACTCCCAGAGCACTGACACGTAACTTCAAATCACAACTGGCATCGCCTGTGGAGCCATGCTAATGAGAGAGCAGTGCCCCCTGCAAAGGAGCTTCTCCAGCAACAGAAAATGAGATAGCAACAGGAATGCTGTTTCTCAGAGTGCTGAGAGGTATACATAGTGCTTGTACTCATCTTTCAGCCATTAGCAGAAAGGGACTTCAAAAATCTTGCAGCTGGGTTTCTCTTTTCTCATCTTTAAGCAGTAATAAGTTTGAACAGATATCTTAGAATAATAAATAATCACAAAATATTGACACAAAAACTCAGCTAGTCATTTATCTAACACAGTCTCTCCAGATTTTGGTTTTTGATGAAAGTGGTAGTTTGAGAAACCCTGCTCCTCCAAACAGAAATATATTTAGAGCTGGAAAAGAAAACACTTTCTTCTGTAGTAATGCAATTTATGTGAGTAGAACAACGCACATGCCAGAATAAGCCTAAATATCTTACAAAGAATCCAAAATTATGGCACACGTGTATCACATTTCAGACATATTGCACCTCATGGGGTTAACATCCCTATGTGAAGATGCATTGCAGAAAGTCGTGCTTGGCAGATGGTAAGTAGACTGGGACACAATTCTCCCCACTCCCAAACATATGCACTCCCTGGTAAAATCATGCCACCACTAACCTTCCTACTTCCACTTCAAATGAACATTATCACCCAGTTAAAATATCGGCATCATTTCCCTAAAAAGATCTAGCTGCATCACAGGATGTCAGAGGTTGGAAGGGACCCAAAGAGATCATTGAGTCCAACCCCACCCTGCCACAGCAGGACCATCCAATCTAGCTCAGGTCACAGAGGAACACATCCAAACAGGCCTTGAAAAACTCCAGAGAAGGAGACTCCACAACCTCTCTGGGGAGCCTGTGCCAGTGTTCTGTGACACTTACAGTAAAGAAGTTCCCCCTTCTATTGAGGTGAAACTTCCTGTGCTGCAATTTACATCCATTGCTCCTTGTCGTATCACAGGGAGCAAGTGAGAAGAGTCTGTCCCCCCCTCCTGACCCCCAGCCCTCAGGTGTTCATAAACATTTATTAAATCCTCTCTCAGTCTTCTCTTCTCCGGACTAAAAAGCCCCAGGTCCCTCAGCCCCTCCTCATAAGGCAGTGCTCCGGTCCGCTAATCATCCTTGTAGCCCTCCACTGGACCCTCTCCAGCAGATCCCTGTCCCTCTTGAACTGGGGAACCCAAAACTGAATGCAGTTTTCATGATGAAGTCTCACCACAGCAGAGAAGAGTGGGAGGATAACCTCTTGATCTGGTGGACAGACTCTTCTTAATACACCCCAGGATCCCATTGGCCTTCTTGGCCACAAGGGCACATTGCTGTCCCATGGGTAACTTATTATCCACCAGCACTCCCAGGTCTCTCTCCACAGGGCTGCTCTCCAGCAGATCACCTCCCAGCCTGTACTGGTACAGTTTATTATTCCTCCCCAGGTGCAGGACTCTGCACTTGTCCTTGTTGAACTTCATTTGGTCCTCCGTGCCCAGCTCTCCAGTCTGTCCAGGTCTCGCTGGATGGCTGCNAGGTCTGGCTGGATGGCTGCACAGCCGTCAGCTGGATCAGCCAAGCCTCCCAGTTTGGTGTCATCAGCAAACTTGCTGAGCAGACTCTGTCTGTCTGTCTGTCCCCTCAGGAATGGCATTGATGAAGATGTTGAACAGCACCAGACCCACCACTGATCCCTGGGGGACTCCACTGGTTACAGCTCTCCAGCTGGACCTGGCACCATTGATCACCATTCTCTGAACTCTATCTTGTAACCAGTTCCAAATCCACCTCACTGTCTGCTCTTCCACCCTACACTTCCTGAGCTTGCTCACTAGGATGTCATGGGAGACAGTGCCAAAGGCCTTGCTAAGGTCAAGGTAGACTACATCCACTGGTCTCCCTGAATCTACCCATTCAGTTATGTCCTCATAGAANTTTTGAAGGGTTTTGAAGTGACATTGGTTCTCCTCCAATCCTCAGGCACCTCTCCTGTCTGCCACAATTTGACACAAATGAAGGAGAGTGGCAGAGCAATCACATCAGGCAGTTCTCTCAGCACCCTTGGGTGCATTTCATCAGGGCCCATGGATTTGTAACTGTTCAATTTGTGTAGTTGCTCCCTAACCCTGTCTGCCCTGACCAGTGAGGAGCGTTCCCTCCTCCAGGCTTCTTCTCCTTCATCCAGGGTCTGGAGTACATAGAGGAGTTCAGACTTAGGTGTAAAGACTGAAGTAAAGAAGATATTCAGTAACTCTGCCTTCTCTGCATCTTCAGTTCTCAGGGCTGCCTCCTTGTTCAGCAGTAGCCCCACACCTTCCCTATTCTTCCTTTTTCTACTGATGCATTTGAACAAACCCTTCTTGTTCTCTTTTACTGTGTGGCACAGTTGAGTTCCTAGAGGGCAGGGATGCCATCCAGAGGGACCTGGACAGGCTGCAGAGGTGGGCCCAGGCCAATCTCATGAAATTCAACAAGGCCAAGTGTAAGGTCCTGCACCTGGGTCGGTGCAATCCCAAGCACAAATCCAGGCTGGGTGGCAAATGGCTGAGAGCAGACCTGAGGAAAAGGACCTGGGGGTCTGTGTTGATGAAAACCTCAATGTGGGCCAGCAATGTGCACATGCAACCCAGACAGCAGGGCAAAGGAAGGGCTTCTTCCTCTTTAGTCTTCTCTTCTCAGACCCTACCTGGAGTACTGTGTGAGCTCCCAACACAAGAAAGACATCAAACTCTTGGAGCGAGTCCAGAGGAGGCCACAAAGATGCTCAGATCCTCAAAGCACCTCTGCTATGAGGACAGGCTACAAGAGCTGAGGCTTTTCAGCCTGAAGAAGAGAAGGCTTCAAGAAGACCTTACAGTAGCCTTCCAGCACCTGAAAGGGACCTACAGAAAAGCTGAGGAGGGACTATTCACAAGGTCTTGTAATGCCAGGACAAGAGGTAATGGGTTTAAACTGGAAGAGGGGAGATTTAAACAGGATGTTAGGAGTAAGTTCTTTACAATGAGGGTGGTGAGACACTGGAACAGTTTGCTCAGGGAGGTTGTGGCTGGTCCCTCCCTGGAGGTATTCAAAGCTAGGTTAGATGAGGCCTTAAGCGACCTGTTCTAGTGGGAGATGTCCCTGCCTATGGCAGGGGGTTGGAACTGGATGAACTTTGAGGTCCCTTCCACCCTAAAGCATTCTGTGATTCTACTTCCTTTGCCAGCTTCAGTTCCAAGAGGGCTTTGGCATTCCTTGTTGCCTTCCTACATGTTCTGACAACCTCTCTACAGTTCTCCCAAGTGAGAAATCCTTTCTTCCATGAATTGTTGTTTCTTTCTTCCCTGAGATTTCCTTCAGGAGCTCCTCTCTCAGCCATGCAGGTCTCCTAGCACACCTACCCAATTTTTTACTCAGGGGAAGACACCTAGCTTGGGCTTGGAGGAAGTGGTCTTTAAAAATTAACCAACTTTCTTGGGCTCCTTTACCCTCTAGAGCCTTAGCCCATGGGATTTCTGCAGGCACGTCTCTGAAGAGCACAAAGTTAGCTCTGCAGAAGTCCACGGTTGTAATTCTACTTGTTGGTCTGATTCTATCCTGTAGAATACTAAACTCCACTATGTCATATCAGAAGATATTCTGGCAGGAAGTCAAAACACATTTAGTACCAGTCAGAAAGTAAACACTAGGAAACAAAGTTCCTTCTTCCTTGTACAGCTTCTTTGTCTGGTTTTCTTTTTTTTTTTTTTCCCTTTTATTCTCAGCCCTGCCTGGTTTGTCTTGGTCTGTCTCCTCCTCACAAGACAAGAAGAGTCCAGAAGGTCTGGAGCAGGTGAAACTGCCCTGAGGTGTGTGCCCAATCAAAGGCCTTCACATCCCCTCAGTGTCAGTCACATGCATGTTACTGAAGATCTACAGGAGGTCAAAATGTCTTGCCACCTATTCATATAAAAGTATTACCTATTCATGACAGGTCATCTAACAACCAAATGAGCCAGAGCAGCACTACACAGTATCAGTACAGATCGCATGATAGGAAAAAAATATAATATATAGGAAAATACAGCAATGCTCAAATCTGTACCTGGATATAGATAAATAGAATAATCCCACCGACTCTGCAGTCAGAAAAGACACAATCAAGCAAAATTATTTTCCTTGTGGATTGTCACATTTTTCTGACCTGTCAAATATCAAATACCTGCTGTTTTCTGATAAGTAGTGAGCACACGATCTGATAGGGAGCCATGTTAAAAATCTCTATTACTTTGCAACGATCTGTGTGTAATATGACTTTGTCTCCCAGACCAGAAGATTTGCACGCAGGTGGAAATGGAAGCACGATGATTCACAATCACCCAGTCCTATGTTGATACGAGTATGGATAGCTCAATATTTTTTGTAGTTTTCAAAGCAGATTTCATCCAAGCTAGTAAAATGAAAAGTTTCTTCCACTTCCCCTACTAGTAAAAAAGTTCTAAAATGCAAATAAACATAAATATAAAAAATTATTACTGGCAAATAACCTGACAGCTCAGATCATAGTTTGGAAAGGTCTCAGCGTGCCATGCTAGCCCCTGACTTCATGGTGTTATCCCTGCATACCATTCACATGAAGCTTCCCAGGTCCCTTTATGTATTCAATAGCCAATGAAATATTCATTTGCAAATTAAATGATGTCTTTAAAAATTGGAGGTAATCCAGTTCACACCACCTGAGGACTGTGCTAACTAACTGCCTGGAAAACAAGGGTGGAATTAAAACAACACAAACCCCAGATCTGGGATAATGAGTGTCAATGTGGGGAGGAATATGCTGTTTGCAACCACTTAAAGGTCTGTAGTTGCCTTTTTACCTGAGAGCTTAAGATTAAGACACCTGCACACACCTTCAGTGTGTGCATGAACAATGCTACAGACAACTCAACTGAGTCAATCAAGGATAGGCACTGGGTGTCATCTGGGAAATGTGTGGAAGTAAGAGGGCTCCAGCTGGGAGCATAGAAGGGCAGAGATCTCCTATAGGTGATGCAGTGGCTGCTGTCTGTGGAAGTCTTAGGTACCCAGAGTATCTTAGGCCACTTCAAACTACAGACTGGAATTAGCTACGTCTCAGCCTGAATCCACGATACAGCTTCCTGTCTGCATGCCTTAGAAGCATTATTCTGCTGTCTACAGGACAGTTTGTGAGAGGAATATGAAAACATCCACAGTAGGACTAATGAAGAATGAAAGCTCCATTGCTTTAAGGTGTGTGTAATTAGCAAAAACATCACCCAGTTACAGAAACTAGTAGGTTGAATGCTTTCCTTTCCATTTGGGATTGCATTCAAGGAAGAAACAGAGAAGGTGGGAGAAAGTTTGAGGTCTTCTACCTTGTGGGAGATAGGGTTTTGTAACCAGGATACCATTTCTTAAAATATATCTATTTAACTGAGAGAAGATGAACACATGAACCTACAGGAAAAATAACTAGTTCAACTCATGTCCTACTTATTTTAAGGATATTAAGGACATTTTCCTTTGTCTCTAGTAATCAGCAACAATCAAAAATTTCTTTTGTTTAAAGACTTCTACATTGTTACAGGACAGAAAAGAAATACAGACCCTCACTAGCATATAATACTGCTCAAAACCTTGAATGTCAGAGATATCCACAAAGACCTGGCAGATAAGACACTCAACTTATGAGACCTGAAAAAGAGAATGACATTAGAGGTTAAATCTCACTTTTACTGATTTCAGTGGCAACTCTCACCGACTCTCGGTATGAATTTCACCAAAATATCTTTAAATAAACACAATTATCACAGCTGAGGAGCTCCCTCATTTAGCTGACTAGTAATCATTTCAGTCATCCTTTTACCCTTTAAGAGAAAAATTAAAGATACTTTGCATAATTTCCCCTGAGTCCTTCAGCAAGGATCTTTAATACCTATGAAAAGAAATGTCAGTCAGAGGATCAAATGTTACCACTACCATCCACTGATCCCCTGAAAAATGCAGGGGAGAGGAGGCTACATAAGAGATTACAAAAGTTTTGGGTCCCCAGTGCCTCCCAAGAGCTGCCAAACTGACAGGTATGCATTTATGTACATTCACATACTCACTTAAATAATACCCAGTCTAGTAAGTATTATGAGCAGGATGCTTTGTTAAGCAGCAAATCTAGCGTATGACCAAAGTCCAGCACGCATTTAAGTCTGCAGAAAATCAGTAAAGAAAACTTTCCATCAAAGACTTTTCTCTAAGAGCCCCCATGGCAAAATAAAGCTCTATCTCTAGATATGGAAGTGTGAGAGCCAGGAAACTATGCGTTAGAAGTAGATACTGCATGGAGGCTCCCATCAGTTGCAGGAACAGAGCTACTCCATGAAGCACCTGGTGGGGGGTTTCATTCAATTTTCCTTAAGAAGATTTCCAAGGAGTTCATTCAAAGGGGAAAATGAGGAAGAACAATGCTCAAAATTGAGCACACAAAGGACATAAATCTGTTTTCAAAAGCACAGATGAAGTATTGAATGCAAGCAAGTAAAGCATGTTGTAGAGCTTAGGTGAACTGTGGTAGCCCTGACTGAGTTCTTTGGCCCAAAAATCACTTCCACCAGAATTTCAGGGAAGAAAAATCATGCTTACAAATACATCCAAAACAACACAGTGTCCCTCATTCAAACTCTCCATCTCTTTGTGGTGTAATCCTCCCTGTTTCCATGCAGGTTCTTTCTTCCCTATTTTATCCAATAGAGAATGACCTCACATAGAGAACAATAAAATCAGATGGAGGTGAAACTCATTGTTAATGATGTGGATGCCAAATTACTATTTAACATTTAAATATTAACAATACTTAGCTCCAAATCTAATTTAAGGTCCATGGATATCAATTATATTTTGTCATTTCTAGACCTGTGAAAATTTCATTTCTCCAAATGAGTTCAATAACTAACCCTCAGCCACTTGTAAAAAAAAAAAAAATCCTGCTATTCTCATAGTTTTTCATAAGGTTATGAAAACATTAGTTCAATTGGATTTATTTGGCCTGCTTGACATTCTTTTCTCTTTAGTTGGATTTGAGATATTACTCAAAGCCTAGGACTCTCTCCAAATGCTAAAATATTTGTTCTCTGAATACATCACCATACATACAAGAAGATCAGATGTGGAAACATCTTCTATATAGTAACTCTTTGTTTACAGCACTATCAGTCTCCTGTAGGGTTTTTTCTCTACAATGTCCATTTCATTGCTGTGGGTAACAGTGCATTATTTCAATGCAAAGAGACCTCTAGGAAAAGAACACAAACATTTCTAAATCTTGTACATTCACTATCAAACATTCAGGAATGGTAACAACAGAGAAGAGTGAGCAGAACAAAGTCTTTGGGAGAGAGCTTAACTCTTGGCAGAGGTGTCCCATAGTAAGCCTTTTATCAGCCCCCAGGTTATACGGAAGAACAGGCTGCAGGCTGTTTTACATGCCCTTATTCTTACTTGAACTTTGGCACAAAGCCTTGAAACAGTGGCACACAAAACCTAAAGCATAAGGATTGTACTTTACAGCCTTTGGCCCTGACAGAAGCAGCAAAAGACCTGAAGCCCTAACAAACTCAGGGCAGGTTTCAGTTTCCACCAGCCCACCCTGCCTTACTCTGACTAGTAAAAGAAATAGCCGTTGGACACCGTACAATAGCACAAGCCTCTGCAGTCTCAGTCTTTGCTGGTTTCTGGCCCTGGGTTTGCCTCCCAACGTTTTATTAGGATTGACTTCCCAGTACAGATGTAAGGCTGAATTCCCAGTCCAGAGTCCTGACTCACACAGCCTGTTTTTAGTACTGTGCAGCGGTCTCAGCTGGTGCAGAAAGCCGATGACTGGTTTTTTCCATCCATGGTCTGAAAGAGCAGCTCTGAGTGAACAGCCTGTGCAGCAGCTGTGCAGCCTGGGCCATCTCATGGGATAGGTTTTAATTTCCCCAGTTCCTCTTCATTCCACCCTCTTGGGTTTTACGTGGGTGGAGTTTTATTTCAGCCTAGATGTCTAAATCTGTTGCCTGAGACATAGGTGAAACTTGAGCCTCTTCCTGTATTGCATGTTCAAATTGCTGACCACAAACACAATAGATTTTGTGGTGTAAAGGGCCACCTGTTGAAAGTGTTCGAAGGCACCCCCGCCCATTTGCAGTCCCCACTGCCTGTTTTCCTCTCTGTTCTCATGCATCCCTCTCCGAGCCACCCACCCAGTGTGTCGGGCAGCAATCATTGCAGCACTGAACCGATTCAACATCTTGAAAAGCTAATTAACTTCATAAAAAATTCATATAGGCATTCAAATACTGTGGCCCAGATAAATAATTAACTGAACTCTTCCACGCCACTGCCAGCATGCTCCAAGGCTGCCCCCTCTTGCCAGGCCTGCTCAATAATTATTCAAGACATGTGATGTGGACTTCATTTGATGATTCTCTTCAAGGTGTAAACCTATGCGGCAGCTTAATAAACAACATACATTGCACAGTCAACATTGATTTACACATCTTCTGAAGAGATGATGCATGAAATGATCAGAAAAGTCAATAATGCAAGCAAAATGCATGGGCTTGAGATAAGTAACAGAAAACAAAATCAATGCCTTCCAGCTATTATCATCACGAAGAAGAGTTCATAATAGGTAACATTAAGTTTGAACAAGTTGCATCATTCCAATACCTGCAATCAGCTGTCACTTCTGACAATAATTGCCAGAATGGTATTCGTATACGTGTGTGCTAGCTCTGCCTCCGATGCTAAGTGCATTTAGCTGAACAATCAGGGCAAGCAATCTGATAAGCCAGATATTTTATTATTCTGACATTAAAAAAGAGAGAGAGAGAGAGAGAGAGAGTGAGAGAGAGAGCGGAGCCCATTAATCATGACCTGTATTGCCACGTACATACAAACATTGCACTGAAGAAAGCCAAAAAGCTTGCTACCAAGACACGGAAATAAGTACCAGAGGAAGAGCTGAGGCAGCTGATGGGATCACCCTATCGCTAACTCCGAGGCATAAATATCAACAGGAGGAGGTAACTGACACTATCAGAGCACCTAAGCCACAACTACTCAGTCACATAACCCAGGCAACAATACGCCTCAGCTTTGTATCCAGAGCTTTACATGGGACTTATCATATGGCTTTACATCAAGGACTTCTGATAGCCCCAGGATGCAATCAATAAGAAAGCAACATAAGAGAAGGCTCTGACCACTAAGGGCTTGTCAACACAGGGAAGCTATTGTGAACCACAGGAGGGTGTGAATTCAGACTACAATGGCTCTGACTGTTTTGAAAGCCGGCAGACTGACACCGACTGAAGTAAACTCACACAAGGCAGTCTGAAGGAAGATGTTTCTATATGGAGAGCTGGAGTTTAACTTTTATATCACAATAGCCCTCAAACCTCGCTTTGAAAATAGTTCTCACAGTATTTCAGTAGTAATTTTTGTAACCTGTGCCACTAAGTAAAATCAGGAGGAGTTGCTTTCAGTGCGCAGGAGGCTCTGCCAAACATAGCTTGGGCTATTCGTGGAAGCAGTCACCTTGTTTGCTCTGTAGAGAGTTGGTAATGACAAACAGAGCCCCTTCCCTCCAGCCAGGAGGATGAATTTGGCTTTGGCTGATCATAACCCGGCTTCAGCAAATGGATAATTATTCAATGACCATAAAAAATACATTGACAATCTCAAACCAACTCCTAACAGAGCAAGAGCAGCAAAATGCTCATGAAAACACAACTAACCATGATTTTGCCCTTTTGTGAGCAGCAGAGACATGGAAGATGCATTCCTCCTGCCTACAAGGGTAGGAGCAGAGGTAGAACCTCAGAAGGATGTAGGGTGCAGGCACTCTATATCACTGTAAGCATATCTATATTTCTTTTCCTAGCACTGGGGAAAGAAAAGGAGAATAAGTATGATGAGGTGAAGGGAGCTTTGGGGAAACTGTGCCCTGAATTGCAGTGAATGCAGTGAGCTGATGAATGACCATCTCCACGAATTTATTTTCTATATGGTTTTGATTTGACCTGCAGGTGAGAAGATGTTTTCAGCTGAGTTCTGTTTTGCTATTTCAGGGACTCATTCATCTCCCAAAACTAGGATCCACGCTCATAAAGCACAAACCCACACAAGCTAAAACCAATCAGTAGCTTCCCCGGATCCCTCTACAAAACCAAACCATTCAGTACCACACTGCTCTGCCAATAATAGTAACAAGTAACACTGTGCTCAGACTGTAATTTTTCATATCCAGCGTGCTGTTGTCATATGATTTACTGTGCTAGCACTGAGAGCCATTGCCCAAGCCCTGTCTCTGCACTCCTCCTGATTTACTTAAATCTTTTTACTTTTATCAGCCCCAGGGAATGGGGACACTTACATGGTAACAACTGACAATTTGAACAGAAAATACAGAGAAAAGCCGTGTAAAGCAAGTGGCTGAGATTATAGCTGTTGACTTCTAATATTATTTGACAGATGAGACTGCTGCAATTATCCTCTGCTCATGGGTTCCATTACTGGAACAAGAAGCGCACAAAATAAGGGCAATTTCCCAAACAATATATAGGGCCACTTAACTTTGTCAAGAGCCATTTCTGCAAGTGAAGTCCTCCCTGGTTAAAGATACAAGGATAATGTGCTGGCAACTTCACACAAGCATTTAGTGCATTCCACGTTAACTGCTTTTTCAGTTGTTCTTTTTCCTGCTCTGTTTGAACCAAATAGGATATTATTTCTCAAGATATTTGTTTAAAGAATAACATTGCACTTACTGCTGTTCCCTCTTCCAGAAGCCTTTTGCTTTTTTTAAGAAAGTATTTCAAAAAGTTAGCAGCTTACAAGAGCCCATCAGAATTTTTCTGAGTTCTGCATTCCCTACGTCATCCTCAATCCTCCTGCACCAGAAGGGAAGGTACCAGCCATCTACACAGCTTCCCACTTTGCCCTTCTCCCTCCCTCTTCCTCCGGACACTTTGCCCCTGGGAGTTGCCCCAAGTCCCCCACTCTACCCTGCAGCCCCTGCCTTGTCCTGCCCCGACCTGCTCTCATCCTCCCTCTCTCCTCTACTGGGCCCCAGTCTCATCCAGCACAGCTGTTAATGGGGAATGCCCTGCAGCACCGGTGGGGGTAAGTAGCTGACTTGGCCAAGTCGTTCCTCAGTAGCAAAAAAAATGTTATTCTGAGGGAAGGGAATCTCTCCTACAGGCCAATTTGTATGCACAAAAGTGAGCAAATAATACCCAAACCACACATGTCAGTGCATAAGTGAATCTTAGAAGAAGGGTGCAGGTTCAAGGTTTCCCTAAAGCAAAGGCAATAATCCTCTGAAGACATCCTGTGCCAAATCTGGCCACTGTATCTGATCACTGGAGCATGAAAGAAAGAGCATTAGTCCTGCTTTAAGTTTGAACCTCAACACAACCCTAGTAACAGAGTCACTACTGATGTCTCCATAACATATTTTTAAGGTTGCCCCATCGCTTTGACTTATGGAGCAATTTATAGATCAAAAGGAGCTTCTTTCTCCAGGAGTGGGAAAAGCAATGAATTTTCTGAAAGCAAAGGTTAAAAAAAAAAAAAAAAAAGTGAGAATGAAAAAAAAAGATGGAATAACCTGTGGCCTAGGCAGTAGTTATTATTTCTTACCTCCAAAGCAATCTGTGCTGAACCATAGTGGGAGTCAGTATTTTGCAGTAGCTTTCCTCAGCTTCTCACAAGCACTCAAGTATCCTCTCTCAGATGTGCCTGGGACCTGGTGCTGCAGACCCAGGTGCAAGAAACCCCACAGGAGATCACTGCACAACCATTTGGAGGCAAAGCTCAAGTTCCTGATCCATCTCAGCTGGTGCTGTGGTGCTGATTCCCTTCCTTAGAAGATGAAGGCACTGATCAGCCTAGGGGAGAGTTGGTTTTTTGGGGTTTTTTTGGTTGGTGTTTTTTTTTTTTCCTATTCAATATAATTCTGAAAGCTTTCATTCAGGAAACAGACCTGACTTTTCCTGAAATATTACTAAACACTTGGTTTCTGCACTACCTTATGGAAATGAGTTTCATGGTTCAGCCAAGGGTATAGTCATGGATGATGACAGGAACACAAGACCTTGACCACAGACAGTAATACATAACTTCTCTCCATATCCATAAGTGTGATCAATCAGGGAAGAGATCAAGAGTGCAGAAAAAAGCCACCAACCTCCATGCCCATTCTGGAGGTGTCTTGGCCTTCACCAAGACACCTCGCCTAAAAGCATCATTTAGGGTGTACATGTAAAATGCTCTCAGATGTCTGGAAGCAGGGATACAGTAAATTCTGACACATTTCTATGAGACAAATAACATTTACATCAGTATTACAGGAAAGAAAACAAATCCCAGAAGTCAGTAGGAGAGGGAAGACAAGGTGAGAGCATTCAAATGCCATGCTCACAGACCCAAATATACTCCAAATCATAGAATCATAGAATCATAGAATGGTCTAGGTTGGAAGAGATCTCAAAGATTATCCAGTTCCAACCCCCTGCCACAGGCAGGGACACCTCCCACTAGATCAGGTCGCTCAAGACCTCATCCAGCCTGGCCTTGAACACATCCAGGGAGGGAGCAGACACAACCTCCCTGGGCAACCTGTTCCAGTGCCTCACCACCCTCACTGTGAAGAATTTCTTCCTAACATCCCATTCAAATCTCCCCTCTGCCAATTTAAACCCATTCCCCCTTGTCCTGTCATTACAAGACTTTGTGAACAGTCCCTCCCCAGCCCTCCTGTAGGCCCCCCTCAGATATTGGTAGGCTGCTATAAGGTCTCCTGGAAGCCTTCTCTTCTCCAGGCTGAAAAGCCCCAACTCTTTCAGCCTGTCCTCATAGCAGAGGTGCTCCAGCCCTCTGATCATCTTTGTGGCCCTCCTCTGGACTCTCTCCAGCAGTTCCATGTCCTTCTTGTGTTGGGGGCTCCAGAACTGCACACAGTACTCCAGGTGGGGTCTGATGAGAGCTGAGTAAAGGGGGAAGAGCTGAGTAAAGGGGGAATAATGCAAATAATACAGTTCCACTGTTATTAAAATTACTATGTTGTCATATCCAAATGCAAGCAACAAAACAGGCACTAATCATGAGGCATTTGCCTTTTACTTTCCTTCCTTCACCTTGCCACTACATATTTCCATGGGGCGAAGTGGCTCTTTCCTGGAGCAACCTTTGCTGGAGGGCAGGCAGATGGCTACAGCCACAGACAAGCCCGGTTCTCCTCCTTGACCATGTGTCATTCAAAATCCTTGAAGACGTCAGTGCTGGAGACCCCAGGTTTCCTCCTGAATGTGGGTCACTGGCAGCACAAAGCCCTGCTGAAGGCACCTGTGTGTGATACAGACCCGCTAAGGACTGTTCCCCATCCAAGGGACATAGCAACAGCCAAGTCAGTTCTGCATAACTACAAGTTAGGCTTGGGGATAGGGGGAGGGTATATTATTATTTCCTGTTCAACCCCTACAGCCTTGGTCTCATTAGCAAGGGTCTCCTCACAAAGGCTATCCCCGCACCAGAAAGCCTCAGATTTGCCCTCAGCTCTTCCATAGGCATTGATTAGGTGTCTTCCTGCTTTTAGTCTTCAAGAAAAGAAAAAAAACATTCAAAAAGAAAAGGGACATGATTTAAAACTAAAATAGAATGAAGCACATTGTACAAAGGATTATTTCAAGTAATTCTCCTTGAAACTGTAACAAAGGAATGTTTCCTGGGGATTAAATGGACTGTCAGGTAATCAGAAAAGTTGTTTTAGGTTTTCCTCAAGAAGAAAAGAAGCATTTTGGATGGATTTTGTTTCTGGTGCTTTGTGACACTTTACAGCTTATTCCCTCATGTCACACCAGTTTATTTCATTATTCATAAACATGTTGAATGCCAAAGTGATCTGAGAAGCTGTGGGGCTCTTAAATGCTTAACCACTAAGCCCTTTTCTCCCCCTCCCATTGTAAATGCAAGGACCCAGCCCTCTTGCTATCCTTCCAGAGGGATTTTTTTTTTTAACCATTACTCATCCTACTATCTTGCTTTTGATGAGTGTGGCATACCTAGTGTTTTACAGGACTCTGAGGTAACCTTGAAGGAAAAGTCACATTTAAAGGAGACTGAATTTGTCCCTGAGGTGAAAGTGCAAAGCCATCACCCAGGGAACTCTGCACAGATACTGTGTGCAGTCCTTATTCTTCTGTCAGGTACTCAGGTCATTACAAAAAAAAGCTCATTATAAAAAAGCTGGGGAGGGACTTTTTAGGTCATCAGGTAGTGACAGGACTAGCAGGAATGAAGTAAAGCTGGACATGGGGAGATTCAGACTGGACATGAGGAAGAAGTTCTTCACTGTGCGAGTGGTGAGACCCTGGAATGGGTTGCCCAGTGCGATGGTTGGGACCACATCCCTAGAGGTGTTTAAGGCCAGGCTGGATGAGGCTGTGGCCAGCCTGATCTAGGGTAGGGTGTCCCTGCCCATGGCAGGGGGGTTGGAACTAGATGATTCTTGTGGTCCCTTCCAACCCTGATTGATTCTATGATTCTATGAACACTAAATTCTGTTCCCACTACCAGTCCCAGGATGCCTTCCAAGCACTCTTACCACAATTGTACCTTACTTGCTGCTGCAGGGGACCAGCTGTCTTGCCTCATGGCTGAGGCACAGCCTCCCGTTTCCAGCACAGTAGAACTGCCACCAGACAGATGTGTGCTCCTGCCCAGACTTACCACTAATTCTAAAGGGGTGCCTTAAAATGGCCCAGTTCTTTTCTTTAGGTCCAGCACCAGAAGTCCCTACAAGTAACTGCTCTTTAGCTGCTGCAGCCCACATCCACATCTGTAAGCTCAGATGCCTCCTTTCACTTTTCCCAAAGCCTTTGAGGGAGGAGGTGAGAGAACCTGGGCACAGGCATCCCCCACACCCACTACCACACATCCAGCTCCACATCTCTTTTATGCCAAGTGGAAATACCTCCTCTCCCTCTGCTTGACCAAATGCATTCAGCAGAAAAAAAAGAAGCAACAGACCAAAGTGGCCTGGACAGAAGGGAGAAGGTGTCAGATCATAGAATCAGTCAGGTTTGGAAGGGACCACAAAGATCATCTAGTTCCAACCCCTCTGCCTTGCCCAGGGACACCCTACCCTAGATTAGGCTGGCCACAGCCTCATCCAGCCTGGCCTTAAACACCTCCAGGGATGGGGCCTCAACCACCTCCCTGGGCAACCCATTCCAGGGCCTCACCACTCTCATGATGAAGAACTTTCTCCTCACATCCAATCTGAATCTGCCCACCTCCAGCTTTGCTCCACTCCCCCTAGTCCTTTCACTACCTGATAACCTAAAAAGTCCCTCCCCAGCTTTCTTGTAAGCCCCTTTCAGATACTGGAAGGCCACAATAAGGTCATCTGGCCACAACAAGGTCACCTCTAATGATGCTCACCACCTCTGTGGAGGAGCTGCCACCAGCCAGGGCATCTGGTTGCAGTTGCTACACTGGCCTGAGCACTGACGTTCTTTTTGACTATTCAGTGCTACTGGGTGCCCAAGCAGCAAAAGACACCCATACCCATCTGTGCCAAATCAGTTGGTTTCTGCTGTAGCAGTCAGTCTTTACTGAAGAAAAAGGTAAGGAAAATGGGGAGTTTAGAAAACATTGCTACTGCATCCAGAGGAGGCAGCAATGGCTACCAGAAATGTGCTGGCTTTTTACACAGCCACACTGTCAGGTGTGACAAATCACAGACCTGTTTTGTGGTACCAGCTCAGGAGTTGAATATTGGTCCCTACACCATGAACAGCCTCTATTTCCCACAGGATCACAGAATGTAGCTCTCCACATCATGCATTATGTTGAGCCTGCTCCAATCTGGAACAATTGCTCCTTCATGTGTGTCTTAATTTTATCTCTAAGAGATAAAGATTTGATGCTACTAATGGCCCTGGGAAATGGTGATTTTTATATATTTTACCTTTTTTTTTTTTTTTTTAAATCTAAGAACAGGGTTTTCTTTTCCATGAACTGCTTCTTTCTAAAAGAATTTTTATTCCAATTATTCAGACACCTGCTGGTGTCCCAGCAGCCTCCCTGGCAGCAGCAAACCTTCTTGGGCTGAGCAGCTGAAGGAAACAAAGCCCAGAACAATGTCATACAGGAGAAACAGTACACACACCAGAAAGGTGGAGAGCACAGCAGCAAATGTGTTATTAGTCTGACATCACAAGGGTCTGCTTGTTTGTTTGCTTTCTGCTTTTATACCCTGATGCTCTCTGTTGCTGTGCCACATGTTGAATTTTCTTGATTAAGTTGAGACTTTTATTGTGCAGTGTGCCCAGAAGAATTACAGAGGGGAAGGAGAAACCCTCACTGCATATGGTGGAGGCAGTGAGATGGATACTGAATTCTTCCAGCTTGAAATGACAGGCACTACAAATAAAGCTCTTTGGTACCTTCTTTAAGACATAGCATGTGCATGCCCATCTCAATAAATATACCCTGGGAAAAGTCAAAAGCAGGATTAAAGGTGCACAGTGAGGGAAATTTTAAAGCTGCCAGTACAAGTTTCTTCAGATGCAATATGTTTGTATAGCACCAAGCACCATAACAGTTCTTACTCTATAATAATCATTCATTGATTTTCAATTGTTTCTATTATTACATAATGACAGCATCTAATAGACCTTTCCAAGCCTGTAACTTTACATATAAAAGTGTCCACTGAAATCACCCAAGCTCCCCTCAGCTCAGTATGCCACAAATGGCCTCCTGGCCAGATCATTTGAGCTATATCTTTCAGCCTCATTTCACTCCTTCCACTGAGGGCTGAGTTTTGCAAGACATAGACCAGCCTTGAGACAGAATCAAAGCCTCTATGGTGGGATTTCCTCACTTGGAAACAGGCTTCAAGCAGACCTGTAAACGCTGCTGAAGTTTGCTCTATGGTGCCAGAGAAGCACAAAACAGCTCTAGCATCTGGCCTCAGGGGCTCAATCAGTTCTGTATGAATACTCATATGATGCAGTTATCATCAGCAAAGCTCATAGCTAAGCGCTTTGCTACCAAGTCTCATGGCTTTGATTTAAGGAGCTCCCAGTAATCTGGGACACTACAATTAACATATTTAATAGAGCGACTAATGGGAAAGAAAGAGGAGAGAAACCTGCATATAGCAGCTTATACTGATGCTAGGGCTGGAAAGAACAAAACCCAGAAGTTTCAAACTACAAAAAGGGCACATGGAAAGTGGTTCATTTCTCCCTTCTATTCTGCACAATGTAAGGAGGAAAAAAAAGTAAAAATCATGAAAATTAGTTACTAGTAATCTCAGACTGATTTATCTTTTCAAAGGTAACATACAAGATTTAAACACTGCCTTTGGGACATTTTGACAAGCCTGTTCATCAAAACCCAGGTGATCTGCACTTTCTGGACACCTCCCACAACGCCTCACATAGCGGCACACAAAGGCTCCAGACTTATTTTAAATACATACCTCTGTTTCCTACCTGCAGGAGATCACAGACTCTGCAGCTGGGTTATTAAAAGTGGTGGGCAACAACTAAGGGTTTAATAAAGGTATCTGTAGTTGTTCCAGGAGAGAAAATGGTAATCAAATTAATTGACTTATAAACAGAAAATAAAGAAAAGTAGAAGCAAACCTCTAGTTATGAACAGACAACCTTACTGTAATTACTACAAATCCAACACAATACTTCTGGTCAGCTGGAGACTTACTGCACTGATTTCACTTGGAATCATAGAATCAGTCAGGGTTGGAAGGGACCACAAAGATCATCTAGTTCCAACCCCTCTGCCATGCCCAGGGACACTCTACCCTAGATTAGCCTCATCCAGCCTGGCCTTAAACACCTTCAGGGATGTGGCCTCTACAACCCCCCTGGGCAAGCCATTCCAGGGTCTCACCACTCTCACAGTGAAGAACTTCCTCCTCACATCCAATCTGAATCTCACCACCTTCAGCTTTGCTCCATTCACCCTAGTCCTTTCACTACCTGATAACCTAAAAAGTCCCTCCCCAGTTTTTCTGTAGGCCACTTCAGATACTGGAAGGCCACAATAAGGTCACCTGGGAGCCTTCTCTTCTCCATACTGAACAGCCCCAACTCTTTCAGTCTGTCCTCATAGGAGAGGTGCTCCAGCCCTCTGATCATCCCCGTGGCCCTTCTCTGGACTTGCTCCAGCATGTCCACATCCCTCTTGGAAACCAAGAGCAGTGTCAGCTGGCTTAGAAAAGCAGCCAACAGTTCATCTTATGGATGACCAGGTAATCATAGCATATTACATACCATAATGGCAACTTACAGTGTTATGTTGCTATAACTATTGAGAGACAAAAACTCCAGCAAGATAGCTATGTGACTAAATACGTATTTATCTTTTACAGTGTCTTACATAGTTGTGTAATTATCTCCTGACCAAGTGTTCTAAACCCAAGAAATAGTTTCAAATTATATACAAATGGGTACCTAAATAACCTGGATTCTGCCTTGGTTTTACTGTGTGCAATATGCCACGTAGAACATTCGCCGCATATGGTTATTATATCCAGTAAACATGAAATTATGACAAAGACACTACAGCAGCTATCGTGCCAGATTAGATAAAATGAGTTTTTAGACAAGATCTTCCAGCTTTCCAATATCACGTCTTCAGTTTAGCCCCCACTGGAGAGACAAAGGAAGCTGTCCTTAGAGAGGAGGTTAGGCCATGCTCAAACGACAAAGAGAAGCAGCAGTCATTTTTGCTTAATGCACTCCGGAGTTTTATTCCTTCTAGAAACAATAGAGGAGGGAAGCAATGTTGAGAGATGTCAAGTCTTTGAGGAATTTCCTCCAGCAGAACATGATTTTTCAGTGTTGGCATGAAACTATATTTGGCAAGTAGTGACACAAAATGGAAGACGATCATATTTCTTTAACAGTGTAACCTACAGACGAGAGGGTTTTTTCCATCACTAAAATAGGTCCAACCTTAGGTGCTCATAGAATCTGTTTATAATCAAGCTAGTTAATGGATTTACTTGCAAATTTGGACAATACATGAATTATTTAAAGAATAGCGTTCATCTCAGCTCACTTTAGCCATCTAAGAGATAGGCACCTGGGTCAGCTGGGTATTCGGACTCCCTCATGGAGGGTGGAAAAAGAAGCTCAGTAATAGGGAGTAGATTTATTGGACAGGACAGGACTCTTGATCTCCAGGCATGACCAGTGTCTGTGTGTACAACAGATTTTTAGCAATGTTAGATTAATCTCATCACTTTTTATTAAGAGCGGATGACAATGTTTCCAATCCTTTGGTTGGTTGAGATTTTATCCTTGCCTTCACCATCCTCACTCATCTTTGCCACCTCCCATCCCCAAGAATGGCTGGTTATCTCTCCTTTGCACCAGTTCAGTTAACACAGAGTTATCACATTATTATTATTATTATTATTATTATTACTACTATTGTTACGCATCTCCCAATATCCTCTGTCACATTGCCCTAAAAGCCTAAGGGCCAGAATGTGAACCTTCTTTAGCATTTCTGCATTGATGCCTTGCTCTACTGCACACTCCCCATCTTGGATTTGTGCTGCCCCAGGGCCATTGGAACAGACCTTTGTTCACCCCACCCCCAGTCACTCCTCTGCCTGGATCATACAGCTATCCTGACAGCTGTATGCCTTGTCCTAGAAAGGTTTATCCTAAAAATCCAGCAGAAGAGCAAAATGACTTCTTGACACCACACTGTTTACTTCGATAGAGCGACTCCAGGGATGAGCTGAGTACATTGGAAGAGAAAAAACTTAAGCAAAGTAGAAAATAAATAAATATTTCCTCTACAGATACTTAGACACACAGGTACACACACAGTGAGGTTTTACAACTTAATTTGCTTGCGAATGGCAACAAACTGAGTCAGTGTGGCTGCTACAGTACAAGTGTCCCCTGAACAGTAACTCAGTGCAACAGAGAATTACATTCATTCGTGCATCAACATTTTTGAGTTAAGATACTTCTTTATTCCTAAGATTGTTGATTAGGCCCCTTTCAAACTCAGTACCCTCTGTCTGCGCCTTACATGAATCATGTTCAGCACAGGGCATTGCTGACACTGTCACAAACAACCTAGGAATAAAAGATCGGCACTTCAGTTTATTTTTCCTGCATCTTGTTAAAAAACGCAGTAGGAATTTTGAAGAAACCTAATGCATAAATACATATTTTGTCTGATTCAATAACATATACAATTCAAATGACACTGCATTAGAAAACCAAGGGGCTGCTGTTATTCACTAGCACTTTAAATATGGGCAATTTATTTCTTTACCTTGACATTATTCAGAGGGCCAAATCAGAAAAGGATGTAACACTGCTTAACTGCCTGCCCCACCATCCCCCAACAAGCAACAAGAAAGCTACTGACTGCTCCAGCACAAAATGCTGTTTCTTTAATCTTATCAACCATCACCTCTTCCAAGCAGTGAGGACAATAACAGATTGGTATTAGCAATCTCAGCCCTTCTCAGACAGTTGGAGGCTTGCACATCCTAACTGATGTGCCTAATTAGGTACAGCAGTGATACAGCCTTCAGCTGCGGTTCTGTGCTTTTGCTTCCAGTGTGCATTCAGCGTGCTTCATGTCACCCTCTGACTGAGGTGTTTACCCTTCATCACAGTCTGTCAGAAGTGATACTGGACTGGTTTCCAAAGAATACCGCTCCTTCACTTATTTATATGGAAGTACTTTCACTGGAAGGCACGAGTTATCTTTGCCTGAATGTTATTCCAGTGAAAGATAATAGCCTGGAAACTTCAGTGTCTTCCAGCCCTGGACTGAAAAATCTGCTGAGCTTTCCAGAGGTGCCAACAGAGGAGAGCTTTGGTGCATTATTCAGCTTCCATGCCCACTCACTCTGCTCGGGGACAGAGAAAGCTCCATCTCAGTGGTCACAGGCTTGTGAATTCTTACCTGCCATGAACTGGCTGAGAAATTTTTTTTTTATTATTAGATGAAATTACTTTTGGTAGCTAGCAGCATCAACTGGAGATGAACTGCTGCTCTGGAGGGGAAAAGGTCTGTATGCCATTAACCCTATCACCCTCTGTTGACATAACAGAGAAAGTAGAGCAAAGAAATGTATCCCAAAGAATAAAAAAAAAAATTGATGCCCAGTGTTTTCTCAGGCTTTATCCTTAGTAGATTAGAACAAGAATATTCTCATCCAAGCTTCAAAACTGTAAGAGCCATGGTATTGTATTTCCAGATTTCAGCTTACAACAGTCCACAGATAAGACTCCAGGAGCCACACCTTCAGCTGCTGTAAAAAAAAAACATCTCTGCTGAAGTCAGTTGATGACACCTACTTATATCAACCAAGCATATTGCTCCTCAATATCAAAGCTTATCCTCATTTCTACTTACCTGTCAACTGCTACATTTAGTGCTCTGTTTTCCATTGCAATAGCAAACCTTTAAAGAAAGCCAAAAAATGCAACTCTTTATCAGTGATGTTCTCAGCTCTAATTGGAGTTGTACAAAGCCCTGAACTCAACTCTTTGTGAAGAAAAAGGCTTTTGATTCATCTTTAGGGAAACAATTAAAGATCATCCAGAGCATATAAATTAATCTTATTTTCCATTTCCTCTAGCAAGGCTATTATATATCTCTTTTCTTTTTCTTCCAGGTTGGCTTCTATTTTCTCTCAGGTGCATCTGCAGTTTCCTAAGGCAATGAACTGAAAAAGAATCAGCAACATCTGGAGTTGTCTGCACCTCTGCCAAATAAAATGAACACATCTTAAGAGGGCAGTTTCTCAGAATGAAAAGAAGAGTGACTAATAAGGAAATGTAATTCACCAAAAAAAAAAAAAATCTCATTTAGTCTTCTCTTAAATATATAAGCCTTGAAAATCTACTCCACCACCTTAAAGAGCTACTTGGACTATGCAACTGTAATATTTTACCAGAAAGAACAACATTTGTCAGTTTTGTTAGCTGTTTGGAGGTGAATGCAAGATTAAAGATCACTTGGTAGTCTCTAATAAACCACAGACTTCCCAGCTAAGTTAACTTCCCTCAATTCCATTTCCAAGTTAGGATTCATCACACTTTTAAACTGACTTATGTAATGGTTTGGTTGAACTGCACCCTAAAAGCAGCAATTGCTCTCATCTGCAGAGGAAGCTCAGGACAACTAAGCTCAGTCATGACATCTATATCTGTAGACATCTAATGTTAGTCAAGAAAGGGTCATGCCTGCAAAAGCTGTCTTGCAGAATGATCCTCTGTTGTATTCCTCCCTATCTTAGCTCAGCTTGTTGTCACTGATGGATGAGAAGCTGGACATGAGCAGACAGTGTGTGCTTGCAGCCCAGAAGACCAATCACATCCTGGGCTACATCAAAAGATGCATGGCCAGCAGATCCAGAGAGGTAATTCTGCCACTTTGCCCTGGTGACACCTCACCCAGAGTACTGCGTCCATCTCTGGAGCACTCAATATAGAAAGGACATGAACCTGATGGAGTGACTCCTCCAGAGGAGGGTCACAAAAATGATCAGGAGGCTGGAGCACATCTGCTGTAAGGACAAGCTGAGGGAGCTGGGGTTGTTCAGCCTGGAGAAGATGAGTTTCTGGGAAGACCTAATAGCAGCCTTCCAGTAACTGAAGGGGACCTGTAAGAAGAACAGAAAGAGACTGTTCACAAAGGCCTGCAGTGATAGGACAAGGGGCAATGGCTTCAAACTAGAGAAGAGCAGATTTAGATTGGATGTTAGGAGGAGGTTCTTTACTATGAGGGTGGTGGAACACTGAAACAGGTTGCCCAGGGAGATGGTTTGGGCCCCATCCCTGAAGATATTCAAGGTGAGGTTTGACAGGGCTCTGAGCACCTGATCTAGTTGAGGATGTTCCTGCTGACTGCAGAAGGGGTTGGACTAGATGATCTTTAAAGGCCCCTTCCAACCCAGACCATTCTATGAGTCTATGATTCTATGTACACCCTACTGGGAAGTAGGGGACGATCATCTGCAGAAAAGAAAGGCTATCTCCCTCTTCAAAAACTTTCTTTGGGGGTTCTTAATGAAGAAGTGATATGATCATAAGCATTTACCTGTTACTTACATATATTCATCTTAATTTTCTTGTCTCTACTATCAAGCCCTTCCTCTTAGTCCTCTTCCCATACTGTTTCTTCTGGACCTACCCTAAATTCTCCAAGATCCCTCCTTATTCAAAGTCCCTGAGGAAAAAAAAAAAGAAAGAAAGAAAGAAAGAAAGAAAGAAAGAAAAAAATAAGTCATTCCTACTCATCTGTCTCTATTAAGTCTGACTTAATATTCTCACAGCTGACAGTTACTGGAACCATCCAAATGTGCATCTTCCTTAAACAGCACTTACAGGGTTTCATCATGCCCTGGGTTTCACTTATCACAGAGAACAAGGGCTAGACTCATCCCTCCTAATCATCAGTACTTGGATAAGGCCCCTAGTTTAGGTGTGTAGTCACTTGAGCCCATGAAGCAACAGTCACCTCCAGAGACGCTCTCAAATATTGCCATTTTAATTGCCCCATGGAGATACTGATTTTCTTTCGCTAGTTACATAAAAGGAAGCCTGAGTGGCAACATTCCTTATTTTGAGTTATCCATTAGATGCCAGATATATAGGCAAGGTGAACCTCAGCTTATATCTTTTCCTTTTATAGGAATATATCAATATTTTTCTATTACTTGGGAACAATAAATAGAAACAACTACAGAGGCACAGAATTTTTAGTTGTTTCAGGGCAATACATCTTCTCTGAAGCCTATTCTTGACATAAATTTGGTGATTCTTCATCTGCCATTGATGCCCTTGATGCCACTGGTGTTCAGGAGTGCTGCATCCGACAAAACTAGGCCTGTTGGCATTACTGATGAACCCACCAATCATCAATGCAAACAAGGAAAATACGTGATGATGGGAAGCAAAGGGGAAATAAAAGGTTTTAAACCTTTATTAAAAACCTCTCATATCATCCCTTTACTACTCAAAAAAACAAGGGATGTTTCAAATCTGGACACACTCTGTGTGCAATTTTCTTTGCTTTGTTGCTGCTCATTCTGTTTGAAAGTAATCAAATCACAGCACTGTCCTCTCTTGGCCTTCAGTACAAACAGGAATGGGAGACACCCTGACATGAAACCATGAGCAGTGCCCCAAGCTGCCCCTCTCCTAATAGATGTGGGAGAATAGGTACTAATATCAGGGAAGGTCATCCCCAAAGACAAATAGAGGTTCAGAGTGATTTGGCATGGGGAGCAAGAAGACAAGTAGAGGTTCAGAGTGATTTGGCATGAGGAGCAAGCTAAGGTCACCGTTTGGCAGCACTGCCCTAGGTGAGCAATGAAGATGACCCACTCAGGAGCAAATCTCTGGTGCAACAGAAAATAAACTTGACCATTTTTCCCTTTATTTTTTTGTCATTTGAGGAATGCATGAGGAAATCACATGATCTGTTTAGCTTAACTTGCATAAACTTCGAGAAGCATGTGGCTTGAATTTTTAGCCTTTTCTTAACATTAGTATTCCTCCTTCAAACCTCTGCATTTTGCTGGGCTCACAGAACAAGAGCGAGGTCTGTCCTGCAGCTAATTTGAGGCCTGCTGATTCCCTGTGACTGCAAACAAAATCTGTAGCTTACTGGATAAAGTGTCTTCTTTGTATTTCAAAAATAGTCAGCACAAATCCAATTAAAAGTGTTTCTTTTCTTTCAAATATTATATTGTTCTGAGCGTTTCTGTGTAAGCAGGGAACCCTGGATTACATTCCTCTCCAGGGGATCCTAAATGTTTATACAAATCACAGTAGGCAGCATTACAACACTTCCAACTTTTGCCACATGCACTTTGTCTAAACTCGAACTTGGTCAGAAATTTGTCAGACTGCAAGCTATAAAAAAAAAAAAAGAGAAATGAAAGTAAACCGTCCTTTTTTTGTTGTTGTTGCTTTTGAGGACGTAGTTCTATTAACACTTCTGTATGTCTTTTCCTCATCAATTTAATCATAGATTAATTAATTCTTAGCAGTTTTCTAAAGCCCAGCAAAATATCATCTGACCCAAAACATTGCAGCAGGGAAAAAAGCCAAGTTAGATTAAAAAAAAAAAAAAAAAAATCCATCCTTCGGAAAAAATGGTGTTTAGGAGGACAAGCAAGAGTAGAAAAAGATCAGCCCTCCCTTTTCCTCGGCAAACACATGTTGCTGCATGCCTCACTTATTAGATTTCACTTCTTTCAAATCCTGTACATCTTGCCCCAGATTGATCTTAACTACAAACTGGTGATACTATACACAAGCACATTTTATGCTTCTCTATGCTCAAAGATATCAATGTCAAAGTGGTTGAGATACAGGCCTTGTTGCTGGTGTTGTGCCACAGTCATGGACTTCTTTTCAAACAGCCATACAAAGTCTGAACATGCTTGGAGCTGCAGTCCAGATGATTTAGCTTGTCTCTGAGGCTGAGGCAACTTGGTGAGAACTATAGGGGTCTACATTAGAAACAATCAAGGTCTGGCGAAGATTACATTTATTGTTGCCTGAGATAACCCTAAGAAGGGGCTGAGTTTGCACCCTTTCCTGTGAGTTTCTGTGTTGCTTCTACTGGGTAGGTTGAGACTGCCATCTGCTTACATTTATACTTTTATAGGGCCTTTTATCACAGGGGTCCCAAAGCACTTTACAGGCTTACACCTTGATTCTCTGTTGTAACAGGAGGTGAGTTTAAATTAAAATAATGTGCAGGTCATAATCTAGGAATTGGGCTTTAGAGCCTCCTTTTTCACCTCTCAAGCAGGGTCATTACAAAGCAGGTACATAAAGCCAGAGTCAGGCATTTCAAGGCACGGTATGAAAATCTAGATATTACTGAGAATGGAGAAAATAGAAAGACTTAGGAAAAAAAGGAAGACATTCTGCATACATAGCTGGCAAATCTCACATTGTGAAAGAGCAGACATAGGTCTTTGGTTCTTGATGTGCAGGGAGGAAACATTCTGCTTACCATGAAGAAAAGGAAGTACTTCTTAAACAAGTACCCTTCTCTTTGTCCTTGTACAGTTATTGGTGAATGATTAATGTATATAACAGGGAAACCCAAAGAAAGGAGAAGCCTTCTTACAGCAAAGACCTGCATCATTTCTATGAAGGGGAGCTTATGTTGGCAGCTATTGGAGAAGGTCACAGTGATGAGACAGGAAAGGCACAAGATGTGACAGGTCCCTCCTGTACATAGAGCAGGACACGTGTGATGTTTCCTTGCTGTCCTCCTGTGGAAGGGGACAGAAACTGAAGCAGCACAGAAAACCCAAAGTGGGATGTACTAGAGTGGAATACAGAAGTTCACCTTTGGTAGTGCTTCCACAGGCTTAGGAAGTCACTTATTGACACAGCACAAGTCCAACCCTCATGCCACCAAGTTTTTTATATTACATCTATTTATATCTGAATTAACCATGGCTTGTCCAATTGTCACTGACCAAGACAAGCAGAGAGAGCATGGAGCTCCTCTGCGCACAGGTAGACACCCACATGGCCAAGACTTGTAGCTGAGCCAGCCACATTGGGCTCCTTTACAGATAATGAAGAGAGTTGATTTCCTTAAGGAAAGAGTTTCCCTTTCTGGGACTGATGGAAAAATAGCACAGATTATTTGCACTCCACACTGAGGTAAGGAAAAAGGACATTTCTTGTGCCCTCCATCTAGCAGAACAGGCTAGTGAATTATCTGTAACAGAGCAATTTCAAAAAGAAACATTTTTCCTAACATAAAGACTTTAAAATAAATTTTTTTAAAGCCTGTGAAAATTAGAGCTGATCACATACAATTAGGTCTCCAAGACACACAGTTGTGTACTTATGCTCACCACAAGGAAGCATGAATAATCAGTTTACACCACAACACAATAAATTCAACTTCCAGATTAAAGCATCTGATTCAGCGGGAAAGGCTGAGAATCTACAATGGGTTGGAAATAGGATGTGAGAAGGCCCAGGGCAAAGTAGTGGATTGAATATTATCAGAAATTGAAATTTAAAAAGCAGAATCTGCAGTTGTGGAGACTGGCTTGTTCCCCACTCTCTCTCTTTTTACCAGGTGTTAAATCTCTTCCTCATCCTTCAGATCTCACTTCTGCTCTTCCGTGGCTCACTTTATGCATCCACTGAAGCTCAGCTCACTCCTTCACCTGCACAGACTCACCACCATCCACAGAAAAAATCCTGCCTGGTAAACACCAACCTGCCACACATTCTGGAGTGAAGGGGGGACCTGAAATAGCTCCTGCTGACGCCTTGTGATTGTAGATAAATAACTTGGCCCTTGCTGGAGCTGGGACCAGAGTCCACCTCCTCTGGCTCTGTAACTCAAGCTGTTCTTTCCCTCTGCTTTGCAAAAAGTGCACAAAATGAAATGGCTCGTTCTGGGGCAAATGACACAATGCCGCTAAACAGCATGTTGTGTTTGTTTGTTTCATCCCTAGAGGGGAGGAGGAGGGAAGGAATGTATATTTTATCCAATCCAAATTATTTTTCTGTTGTTGTTTCTGCTAAACTAAAAAGATTAAAAAAAAAAAAAGTGGTGTGAACTGTCCCATGCAAAAGATATTTGAGGGGCAAAAAAACCTAGGAAACCCCATTTCTTTCTCAAAAGTTGTCTGACCCTTTGAACCCCCAGCCTGGGAGGAGCTCACTTACAAAACCCAGCATTCAGAAATAAATTTTATAAATAGCCCAAGCTGTCCTGCATTCAGGAGAAAAGCTGTTTATTTACTCTGTTCTCTTGCAGTGCCTGTGTGCTTGTGTCAGCGCCTGCTCTCAATTGCCCACTGACCTACATTCCCCGAGAAGAGGAGCCGTGGGTGCCTGTTCTTGGGCTCGCCTGCACCCCTCGCCCTGGCCCTGCCCTCCCTCGCTGGCATTGCACAAGCAGCACTGGCGAGCTGTGCTGGTACTTGTAAGTGGATAACGTCTCAGGCCACTGAAGCGTACTTTTAAATGGATAGCCAGCTAAGTGTATATTAATTAAGCTTAAAAGTTCTATTTATTGCCAAACACAGGGGGATTAAACAGACAACAAGTGGTGGAAAGTACTCCAAAATGTTCTCACCCCTTTAATTACTGTGCTATAGTTAGCCCAGCGAGCTGATGTATAATCAGCACTGCTGTACACACTGTTTACAGCAAACACTCAGGAGAAGCGAACTTCTTTCTTTGCAGCGTCTCTGAGCAGCTGTGGTGTTTGTAGGTGCAGGAGAAACACAGAAGGCACCAAAGCAGCATTTTATTTATCTCCTCCCCATGAGGCTGTTTGCCTCCAGCACCCTGCTGTACTTCCAGCCCTGGGGGCCCAGCTGCCAGCGCATGCCCTTCTCACCAGTGCTTCCAGTCGATCACACCAAAGCTCCTATAGCATCTAATGTGTAGTGAGATAACAGAGCTGCCTTTGTGAAAGTTAATTACCCTTGCACCATGCTTTGCTGCTGACAGTCATTACAATTGGTCATCTTAGGAGTATAAACTTATTTTATGTTCTGATGTTCCATATGGTTACAATTCATGCATTTTGCAGGCAAACTAAATGGCCAGGCAAAGAAGCCAGGCAGATCTGGACCTCCAGGAGGCCTATCCTGTCCCCATGAGTCTGTCATGGGGACCAACCACTTGAATTCATCAAGATCAGTATTAGATTAAGCAACGGGATTGTATTCAGTTCCTCCTAAGGTGGCATGCAAGCCCTCACCAAAAGCGTATCTTATTTATTAAAAATGAAGATGAAAATATGGTAAAAAATTAATAGCTCATATAGAAATAGCCCTACTCTCACTCACACATACAACACACAAAGTTAATAGAACTGACCTCTGTGCTCTTCTGTTTCCCTATCTCCCAGCAGTGCCTTACAAGCAGTAGCACATTGCTGTCTCCTGCTGCTCAACTTCACTGTCTTCAGCACTGGCAACTCATTTTCCTTCCCTGAATCCTCAGACTCTCAATTCATTTCCAGATGTTTTCACTCCCAGGTACACAAAATTCCCTACAGAGAACCTGAACAATCCAAGGAATTGTGGATAAATCAAGTCACAGTAAGCATGGGAAACATGCTGAGTAAATCATATTACAGCACCACAAAATCTGCCACTGCTACCACCTTTCTTACAAGCAACCTTAAGCACCTTACATGTTTAGTACCACCACACATATATTTAGCAGCTCTTTCAACAGTCCTCATATTTAACTTTTGCTAATGAGGTCTTGAGCAACCTGATCTAGTGGGAGGTGTCCCTGCCTATGGTGGCGGGTTGGAACAGGATGATCCTTGAGGTCTCTTCCAACCTAAACCATTCTATGATTCTATAATACATTCCATCTTCTAGGACCTCAGAGTCTCCCTCATGAGGCTGAACAAGCTGCTCATCCACAAGACAGACTGGGGTAGAGGTATTATAAGCTTTACACTTTGGCCTTCTTTGTAAGCAAGATAAGGTCTCTCTACCTGGCTACAAACATCACCTGGGGAATCATCTGCAAGTGTAGAGTTGCCAGATCACAAAGCATTTCTACCATTATTTTTCATCAGCAATGCCACCTACTATGCTCTACCTCCAAAGGCTCTGATGCCCAGATGGAGACAGGATGTCTAAGGACTTCAGGATGACTTCAGGGAGGATTCAGCAGCTTTCGCATTCCACAGATAGAATAACACCAAAGCCTTCTGAAGCAAAGCTGGTCAGGAATTTTCTGTCCCTGAAGAAAACAGTTCATTCCTTCCCAAACAGTTGTTGCTTTCCCAAACTTGCCCAACACTTCAGCTTTCCAGACAATTCACTCTATATATTGCAGATGAACTGTAAGATTTGGGACACCAGTTTAGCAGATCCTGTAGAGCTGCGCTGGAGCCACCAGCAACTGCTCATTGACAGATCTTCATTCACTGTCCTCTTTGTTTCACCCAGCATCAGTAAAATCTGCAAAGCTTCTGGAAATGTCTTCAGTTTTGTTTTGTTTTTTTTTTTGTTCACTTGCATTAATACACAACATGCTTTAAATGAAAATTCCATTTTTTTAGCCAGCTTTATTATTAGTGTCCATAATGGTAATCTCTGGGTCAAAAGGCAATTTTTAATTTTTTTTAAAATTTACTTTGAAACATATTAGAAGTGCCCAGAGATGAATATCTGCACTGAAAAACCACAAATTACACTGAAGATGATGCATATGCATGCATGTGCATGTATAGCCTCACAAACTGACAGCAAATGCTCCCTGCCATAGCACCAGGGATGCCACTTAATGCCATGTAAGTGGCATTAACACATGCAATTACTTTGTGTCTACCTCTACGACAGCCTTTGCTGAGCTCATATTCATTCTGTTCTTAATTTCTGTCTTTTGAAGCAAATTCTTATGCTGCTTTTTCTTTCTGTAATGGGTAAAGCATTAATTTCTTAGTATACAGCAGTATGTTATCACATATACCATTCCCAGATGTTGGTGTGAACAGGTGGAAGCATCTCCCACTCCGAATCTTGACTGTGTTTCACAGGTTTGCTGGAACCATGTCATAAAGGCACTATGAGATGAAGGAATGTTACCGTTTAAGCTTCCTGGAGTCCACAAGCCCAATGGAACAAAATTTAGGATGCCTCTCCCTGTCCCCTTCTCCCAATACAGAAAATTTTAGGCAGAAGGGTAAAAGAGGTCAAACAACCAAAGAACAGCCTTAAACTGATTTGAAAGTTAAAAACAAAATTTAACAATAAATAAGTGGTATTTAAAGTAAAGAAGGGTCACAGAGATATAAGGTAAGGGAAGAGATATAAGATATGTATACAAAACCAGTTTGGGTGGCAGTGGATTCTCTGGGTTGAGATGGATTAGTCTTTGGATGCAGGAAGTAGCAGGGTTGGCCATGTGTTTGGGTGGCCATGTGGTTATCAGGTGCAGCAGCAATGAAGGAGATGATGCAGAGGCAAAGGCAGGAGCAAGAGCGTGAACAGGAACTCGCCTCTTAAATAGGGCTGTGGACAGGAATTGAGAGTGGGATAAACTTTGATGGGGGGATCCTCCCCCCAAGAGGGGCCAAGTTTCCCTGTCTACCTGGGAGTCAGCTTTCCAGACCACTCCCCCACCCCAGATGGGCTTAACCTGGAACAAGGAAGAAAAGCAGTTTGTTTTTTTCTTAGAGACCAGTAAGCACAAGTGCTGTCCAAAGAGTTGCTATATATGTATGTAGGGATATGCTAAAGGTGCTCACTTGTCTCAGTGTTGTCTGCAGTGAGGATGGTGGTAGCAGTGGATGTTACATTGTGAAGATGCAGACAGCCCCAGAAGACCTGCTTCAGACTTTTAGAAAGAGGTTTCATTCCCTGGGCATTGAACCTGCCCAATATGCCAAAACCACCAGAGAGGCTCTTTGTGTCTCATGCAAGTCTTCTCTCAGGTGCATTCCTGGGACCTGCAGACCACCCCCAGGTGAGCTCAGCCCTTCTGTCCAGTATTGTGGATGTACTCTGGTCCTTCAGGTCTGCAGCTCTTCTCTTTTCTTAGCTTCTGCTGGCATCGAGTTCTTTCGCAACCCATTCATTGCCTTTTGTGTCATCTGATGACACTGATGATTCATCAAATCTGGCACAGAAGCCCACTCCTTGAAGAGTCAGTCTCATGGCCTGGATGTAACCCCTGTTCCTTGGGCCCTTACAGAGATGTCTCTAACTGGATGGTGAGTAAGGGAACATGCAACTCACACAGCACCCAGCAATGATCCAACAGTTCCTGTGTGAGTGGTGAGCACTCTAGAATAATGTGAGTCTAATTCATCTTGCTTTTAGGAGACGGAGATGGAATAGATGACCTGCTAAGGTGCCTTTCAGCTTCAATTTCTTGAACTTAAGAACCTTACCATTTTGTTTTCATTTCTTCTCATTTTAGTCCAGATAAGCCTACCTAGTCTATGAAGAGTTAAGATTTTCTCTCTTCCTTAGTATCTTACAGAATATCGTTAGCATTTAGCATCAATTAAAGTGGCCAAGTCTTATTGTTCACTGTCCACCTTTGCTCAGCCTTACCCATTGCTCTTGAACCAGTTAAACAAATATGGTTTAACTGCAGTCTACCAAATAGATGTTTTCTCTTTCTTTCTCTGTACGTATGTCTGTACATATATAATATCTATCTATCTATATATAGATATTTGAAATTTTGATTCCATTTATCCTTAGTTTCTGGAATTTATTGATTTTTTTTAACAGTGTTTAAATTTCATCCACTTTTATGGAGACAAATCTGTTGAAGAATTAAACAGCAAAGTTTGCTCCAATCTATAAACATGACAGGGGGATGATTTCCTCTCATTTGCTAAATATACAGCTCCTTAGTCGGAGACATAAATAAGAATGTTGCCTAAGTAGGTCAGATTTGAGCTAGGGCTTTTCAAAAGACATGAAAGCACCCACCGTGAATATATACTTCAAAGCCAGAACCCATTTTTTTGTGCACATTTTGTTCCTGAGAAGTTTTCCATCTGTTCTAATGTCATGGCTTTGCCACAGTGGCTTGTCCTCAGACTCTGTATCTCTGGCAACTCATATGCTTCACTTTTTAATGCGGCAGGTAAAGGAGATAATTGGAAGACCTTCATAGCCAGAGTGGGGGAGTGGGTGGGAGGGAAGGGGGAATCTTTCACTTATAAATGGAGACGAAGGACAGACTTCCTTCGCTCCTTGTTGTTGGATAGCTAGTTTGATTGGATGCCAGGAGCTGAAAGGAGGGAGCGTGCATTTTGAAAGCCTTTTCAAGGAGCAGCTCTGAAATTAAAAGACAGATAATATTTATAGAGGTTAGTGAAGTTCACTTCACTCTGCTCTTTGTAGCAGTGCAGTTCCAAATTCCAGATTCTTGATGGATTTAAACTCTTTTTCATCAGCAATAGTCCAACATGATATGCCTGTCACTTTTTCAAATGATGCCTTTCTGACTTCTCCATGTAGCTCTGAAAGGAGAGGAAGCTTCCTCACTAATATGTCACTCAACCCACCCACCCAGACACCCACAGCTTGTTTCAAGCCAGCATAGCAGGGGGAAAAAGGAATACACCGCAAGCCCTGGACTCTAGCCATGCTGAAGAAAATGTTTCTTTAAATATCAGGGAGCATTGGTCCTAAGGGTGAAGCCAGAAATAAAACAGTTACTTTTTCATTTCTCAAGCCACTCTTCAGTCCTGCAAAACAAGTAGAGCTATGCTTTTGCTATTTTACCTGCAAATCAGTAACAATAGTCTTATACATTAATTTACACAAGACTTTGTTATCTATTTGGGTCGTAAAATGCCCATCACTCACACAGAAACTGCTGGATCACTGACAGGTGCTGTACAACTCACATGTTGCCGTATTCTGTGTCTAGTTGGTGACATCTCTGTAATGACCCCAAGGAACAAGGAGAATATCTGAGGTGGGTTCTTCCCTATCCACAAAGTCTGTTGGCTCATCTCAGAAGAAAAAGGGATTGGCTTCAGATTATTTGCCCCTGATAAATCCATACTGGCTGTATTACTCATATTCCTCATTACCTTCAAGGTGTTTAAGATTGATTGACTGCTTGTTCCATGTATTTGTAGGCAGCTGACTTGACTACAAATCCCTGAATTCAGGTTTTTTTTCCTTGTTATGAACACACACTATCTCTGCCCTTTTTCAGTCCGCTGGCACCTCTCCTGTCCTTCATAACTTCTGAGGTTAAACGCCAAGCTTCCTGGGATTGTTTGAGCCAGTTCTCTGTCTCTCACTACCCTAGGTTGCATTCCATAAGAACTGGCAAATTTAAAAAAAAAAATAGTTTATTAGTTTATCTCAATATTTTATAATCCCATTTTTGTCTACTGTAGCCCGAACTATTATCTTGTAGTCACTGAATGTATTAAGCCTCCAATCATACCTGAGCTTCTAAATGAACATTGATTCAGAAGCTGGCAACACTATTTATTTCAGATAACACTATTTATTTTGGAAGAATAATCTAGTCTTTCACAACCTGTTCAGACCAAACATTTCAGAATTTCTCAGGTTGTTTTTCAGCTACTTGATGCTCAAAGACTCCCTTAATCTCCTAAATAGAAAGCAGCGCTTGGTGTCTTTTCATGCTTAAAGACAACTGTCCACATTTCGTCCACATTTTCCATGAGAGTTACCGAACCTTTCTTCTGCAACCCAACAACATGGCTGACTGTCATGGTTTAATTCCAGCTAGCAACTAAGCCCCACACAGTCACTCACTCCCCAATGGGGATGGGGGAGAGAATCAGATGAGTAAAGATGAGTAAAACCATGTGTTATGATAAAGGCAGCTTAAGAGGTAAATCAAAAGCTGTGCATGCAAACAAAGCAAAACAAGGAATTCATCCACTGCTCCCCATTGGTAGGCAGCTGTTCAGCCATCTCCAGGAAAGCCAAGGCTCCATCACATGTAACAGTTATTTGGGAAGATAAACATCATCACCCTGAAATCATGTCCCCCCTTCCTTCCTCTCCCAGCATATGCTGAGCACAACATTATAAGGTATGGAATATCCCTTTGATCAGTCAGGGTCAGCTGCCCCAGCTGTGTCCCCTCCCAACTTCTTGTGTACCCCTGGCCTACTCACTAGTTGGGCAATGAGAGAAGCAGAAAAGGTCTTGGCTCTGTAAGCTCTGCTCAGCAGTAACTAAAACACCCTTGAATTATGATGACCGTTTTCAACACAAACTCAAAACATAGCCTCACACCAGCTACTATGGAGCAAATTAACTCTATCTCAGCCAAAACAAGCACACCTACCTTAAAGTGATTAATTCTCCCACCTTACCCTTCCAACTCATAACATCATATTTATACTTGTCTCTTTAGCACCTGTTTAGACAATGGCTACAAATCCTGATTAAATTTAAACCCCCAAAAGATACGCTATCCCTTAAAATGGATTAAAACAGTGTCAGCTCCCTTGAAGTTAATGAATGAATACCATTCCTTAGAGCTGTTTTTATTTCTTTTGATATCCTAAATGATGCTGAAGCAGAAAGGTGAAGTAACCAAAATCCAGATATGCTAGTTTCTGCTCCATTAGGAAAACGAAAAATCAATTTGGCAAAACATAAAAGAAGAAAATCAATGGGAAAAGAAATTTTATTTTCAGCTGAGGACTAAGAATATATTGCAAACAATGGTAAGTGAAAATTATTCATTGATTTGTATAACACCTTTTACAAGCCCAAAAGATGCTCCAAAGAATTATAGATTATTTAAATCTTAGAATCACTTACCACCAAAATGTACCTATCTCTGGGGTGGAATGCAGCTGCTACAAAACTGTGCTAGCAAAGACTACACTACAGCTTTAGGGCACAAATGTTTAATCTGAAGATGCATCAAAGGAAGCTGAAAATGCTGAATGGAATTAGCCAGGCTGGAATATGACCACACTGCAACAATATTAATTTCAGTTTAAGCTCAAACGCACAGAAGATAGGTTCATCAGCCCATTAAGCAAAAATTGGCTCACAAAGCCCCTAAAACAGTCTTTGTCAGAAGCTGGGATAATATGCCACAGAATGGGTCATTTTGTGTTTGCCCTATTCCTTCTGCTCTTTCCCTGGTCACTGTCAGAAAGCTGATGACAGTCGGCTAGATGGACCTTTGGTCTGACCTAGCAGAGCTGTTCATAAGCCCTGAGCTAATATCCTGGGCTGTGAGCTACAGCAGCGCTGAAGCTAGCATACCCTTGCAGCTGTTGACTCAGCAGCAGGGCAGCCATCTCTGGCAGAAGGGCAGGAGGTGCAGCCGACAAGGCAGTCTTTTGTATTCTCCAGCATGAATCACCATACCCATCCGGAGGCATGCTAAATCCTCACTGTTAAGCACACATTAAGTTGTTTCAGGATATGGGCCACATTTATAGCACCATCATTAGCAGCAAGGGCTCGCACTGCATAAAATTACACAAAGTACCTTTTGTACCTCGAGATGTACTTAGCAAGCAAACTCCTAGGGGCAGGGAATGTACAATCTTCTGTTTCTCTAAAGCACCTTACTCAATTACAGCAATATAAAAATGATTTATAACAATCTATTAAAAATATTACTCAAATGACTTATCACTTCTGGGCTCTTGGGAATATACTGTAGGATTTGCCATTTGATTGTAAATCAAATCTAGTGGTCAGGACCTCACGTTTTAAAGAAAGATGGAAACTAGTGATACACCTCACCAATGGCAAGTGCCACATGTCTTGGGTGATACAACCTCGGTTAACCACCCAGGATGTGAAGGCAACAGGAAATGCAGAAGAAAGCGGCAGACATTTCTTCTCCCTGCAGAAGATTCCTTCCACTCATTAGGAAGCTTCTACCACTCCAAGAGCTGCTGCAGGTGGGCAGGAACCCCAAAACCCCTTGCCATCACTGCCATCTCCCAGAGTGTTTCTTTCTCTGGAAAGACTTCTTGAGAAGATCAAAGCCCAAAATAGCAGTAAAACAGAGTAAACATCTTGCCTAAAAGACCACAAACTGGGCTGGAAAAAGATCCACAGAGCATCTTGCACCTGTAGTCCTAAGCAAACTGCACAGTATCACCCATGCCCTGAGGGACATCTGAGGCTATGTGTGGGGTAGAAGCACTACACCTGCTACATCCCGCCCACTTCCACACAAAAAGCCTACCTGCCCCTGTGCTGAGAAAGACAAGGGAACGTAATAAGAATACCTGAAATTAGAAAGCTGACCCCTCTCTTCTCATCTTCATAGCAGCCATGATCTAGTGCAGAAGTCTGCATCGGTATCAAAATCAAAACAAACATCATGGGCATTAGAGATATGCTTCGTATCTGATAGATACTTCTAATTCTTACCATCAGCAGGCAGGGAGGAAAATGTATTTGCACCCTAGAACTGCCTGCTGTTGATAAAGCATGTTGATAAGGTTGTGTTCATAAGAATGCCCAAGCCAGGAACTGACCTCTTTGGCCAACAGATTCTTCCCACTGCTTTTTCCAACAGTCATATCTAGCAGCTCTTCTCATGTCAGAGCAGATGTGGAAGGTTTATTGCTTTCTGCAAAGCCACAGGGAGCTATCACAGAACATGAGGCAGAAATTCACAATGCACAGCTAAAAGTAACCAAGAAAACACAGAACTTGGGGAAAACTATTTTTAATGTTAATGTAATATTGAATACACTTGATAGATAGGAAAATGGCAGAGGCCTGTAGGAATAATAAATTCTTTTTTTTTCCCACACTTTGATTCTACCACCCCTTAGCTTCACCTTTTTCTTCCACTGCTCCTACCCTGTTTCTAAGCTTTGTTCCCATGATGGGGAGAACTTAAAATCTTTCCTTCTTAAGGAAGATTCAAGGATAAAGGCTACTACTAACATAAACTATGTTTCTTAGGCAACAAAACCATCAATGCTTTGCTTCCTGTAGGTCTCCTTGCACTAGGAATGAGCATGAAACCAGTGACAAGTGGTGCCCTTCCCACTCTTGGATTTCCACATATGATTTGTGTGTAGATCCTCTGATGCCTAATACTGTCTCACACAGTACCTTTTCCTCAGTGAGGGAATGCTCTCTTCTAAGTAGTTGCCCATTTTCAATGAGCTTTGTCTCTTGAAACAATTTGCATTTTAGTTATACTTGGCCAAAGCCGGCCAACTGGTCCAGAGGTCACTGCGAGGATAGCTACACACCTCACTTCACTTATAGTACAGCACAGAATCCTATTTCTCTAAGAAACTTAATTTTCCAAAGAAGAGTGAAGCCAGAATCTTCTGGTCTCTCACTCCCTATGAACCTAATGTTCATCTTTGTTACAACCTCCTCTGACACGAATTGCTTTTATCTGTATTTTGTAAAGCTTTGAGCATATTGCCAGCACTTTAATAATAAAATATCATAGAGAACCATATATCTGAATACTATTATGCAGAAAATATGTGCATGTTCGCACAGACAGCAGATGTATAAAAATATTGAATATGTAATTTAAGGCCTTATTTGTGTTTATGTAGGTCAAACATAGGGCAAAGTCTTCTCTGGTACACACAAAACCTACAAGTACACTGTATCGAAATAAAGCACATAAACTCCTTTCATTCTGGATGCAAGAAGGTTCAAGTTCCAACTAGCTGTTGGATGGGTGGTTTCCCCAGGGAACCCCAGGTGTCCTGGGCCCATGCCAAGCAGTTATTGCTGAGCACCGGGGTTGAGGTTCACCTCACATAACCTCAGCCATCTGTCTCCCTCTGGAGACTTGGGCACCTCCAGAGGGTGATACCTGGGAGGATGGAATGAATCACCCTGCCCGAGTCTCACCACTGACTACAGAGGCCGCCCAAACTATTCACTTAGATAACTATGTAATTTTTTAATAACTCTAGGTAAGATGAATGCCAAATTTTGTGAATATTAGCCCACAAAAAAAAAAAAAAGTCAGTAGGAAGAGTTCACATGACGGCTGGATGGGAATGTGAAAGAGCAAACCATAAACCCCACATTTTCATCTTCTATATGGAAGCAAGAACTGGTTTATAATACCCAGAAACTTCTGCAACTGCATGAAGGTGCCTTCATGAGAACCAAAGAAATATTGCTAAGGTAACTAAAATGAGTATTTTAAATAAATTTGGTGACAATGAAAGTTTGAAGAACTCTCCTTATGGCTTTCAGTTTATATAAAACAGTGATTGTTGCCAGAAAATGGCAGAAGAGCAATTTCTACTTCATTACTAATTTCAGTGATTCCTCTTTATAGCCATCACAAAACCAGAATGAAGCCCTAGTAAGCAGAAAATAAATAAATAGATAGATAGATAAATAAATTAATAAATAATGTTAAATAAATAAATTACATAAAATGAAATTAATCCATATAACCTGAGCTGGGCTCCACAACAGAAGGCTCTAATTGCTCTACTTTCCCCATGTTTCAGTCACAAAGGGTAACAGACACAACCCACTAGGCAGTGGGTTAAAAAATTGCTAGTCATCCACTCATTTCTGCAGTTGAATTTGTCAGCTATGGAGTAATTTCTATTGGTTTCAAAATTCTACTTCCCATTAGTTCTATCGACCATGAGATACTGTTAGAAGGTTTTTGTGTGCTTTTTTTTTTTTTTTTTTACCTTCACTGGCTGGAACATGGCTCATCCCCGTGTCCATTAAATATACATTTGAACAGCATTTCCACCTGCACTTTGTCACCTCGAGTTCTCAAGGGGTGTACCTCCACTTGGCTCTGAGCTCAAGGGCGCCCTTGATATCAGTCTGAGAGTGCCAACAGGCATGCTAATGCCCATTTGAAATAGCTTTTCCTTTGCTTCGGATGTTTCCATGCACTCAACGAATAAAAAGTCTCTGCTTCACTCCATCTGTGGTGCTGTAGGACGACCTCACCTCATTCTGTCAGTGAGCTACAGTTGCTTTCAGGTACCTCCTAGACTTTGCTTCCCTTCCTGGAGTGTGTCATCCCCTTCCCCTACTTTAAGATCCAAGTCTGCAAAAGGCTGTGTGTGTACTGATCTGAGCTCACCTTTTTTTGGGCACTCATGCTACCTCTGTTAATATTGCATTTCCTTTTAAAACCTCCACGTTCCCTAGAAAACTAGAAACACTCTGCAGTTACAGCCAGCTCCGTAGCAAGAAAGAAAGTAAACTGCAAAGAAGGAACAAAAAGCTACATTTTCTGCAAAGGAAATTTTGGCAGTAAAGATAATTTGTTCCTCTGCTGTCAGTAAGAGGTGTCTATATGGGTCGCTGAAGAGGTTCTTTACTAGGAATAAGTTAAATTCAGCATCTACCATCTTGTCCTGTGGGTGAAGCATGCTATCTCAAATACACAATACAACCCAAACTGGGTGTCATCTTTTTTAAACTTTTTTTTTTTTTTTTTTAATGAATCACTTCCAAGTCTTGGGTGTAGGACATCACAAGACACAATTTCTCAACAAAGAACTGACATGAGAACAAAAGCTATTCCTGAAGAGTTCCCAAAATAAACGTGAGACAGATGCATGAGGAAGATCTTCATGGATATTTCTTCAGCCAAGAATGTGGTCAGAAAAGAGATATCAGAAAATGTAGATTCATTAAAACTGAAATGCCTCACTAAATTGTCAATTTTGCAGAAACGTGTTTTAGGGAAAAAACACAAGAAGGCTCCAACACTGTGAATATGTCAGGTTTGGACACCTTCCGAGTTAACAATGTCAGTGTTTCATCTTAACATTATTTCTCACTTTAAATATACTTGTGTATTTTACATTATGCTACTGTACTGCATGGCAAAACCATCACAGTTCAGTCAGAGTGAATTCTTCGTGGAATCCTCCTCTGTCAGGAGGGATTTCAAATTCTGGGACTTTCATTCTAAATTGAATCTAAGGTAAAATTTTAAAAATTGAAATACTTTGTAAAATGGAAGTTCCATTCCTTGCAAAAGACTGCCTTAAATCTCAGCCCTCTGTCAACAGCTAAGTCAAGCTTAGGGACATGCTATCCGCCTTCTGAAAAGTGGTTCCTGCTCCGCTTCCCCTTGCAGTGTTATCTGGTGAGAGCTGCCTTGCTGTAAATCTAAGACAAAAGCTGCTAAGCAATTGTCCTGGAAAACTACAGCTAAGTACTTGGCCATATTCTGGACCCTGGACAATATATTTCTGTATAATTATTTCTGCTGTTGTCATTAGCTCCAGCACTCTCACTATTTATTACCATAGGTATTTTGAGACTCATAAAAATGTGATCTTACTCCAGGCCTAAGCAACACATGAAATAAATCAGCGGCACTGAACATTGGCTGACACTGGATGAAACCTGGCTGGGAACAGCTGGATTGCTCTCTTGACTAAATATTTACAAAAGCCATGATTATATCTCTGAGTGACACTCTGTGAATATAACAATTTATCAATCATCATGTTTAACTCAAATCCCTGCAGGAGGGGATGGCATTCTCACTTAACAATAAGTATCTACTGTATGCTAATTAAGTGACTTATTTTGCAGCTAAGGTTACTTCAGGGATATGTGGGCTTTTTAACTACCCATTTCCTAAGCACCGTTATTATTTCAGCAGCACAGAAAACACAGAGATCAGTTAGGCTGCCACCTGCACCGGTACCCATTCAGTGAGAGCGCTGGAATTACTTGGGGCACACACATTAGCAGGGGTGAGCACAAACCAGCACAGAGTTTGTTTTGTTCTCCCGCACTGTTCCCCTGCTAGCTTCAGGTGCCCATGGGTGATGAGTACTACAGCATCTACCCTGCCACCACGGGACCTGATTCCCATCAGCCTCAGACCGTTTGGTCTCCTGCCTTTTCACATCGTCTCCGTGTCCTGGTGGTGCTTGTGGTGCTGGTTAGCAGCTGCATCTCCAACTTGAAACGTGCATGTCCCTAGGAAAGGCTTGAATTCTTTCATGCTGAGATCACCAGACTGGATACAGCTTAGTGTTCACATGCCCTTAAAATGCCTGAAGTTTTACCTCATACCACAGGGCTCTGCAGCACCAAATCCAGCACCACTTACAGCATCCACATGAGTCTGTCTGAATGGAGAACACAGGACAACCTGTCTCCCTGCCACCAGTGAACCTAGCACTGTTTTCATCAAAGATGGTCAGCACCAGCTGGATAATCTTAAACCTGAACTTCCTGAAAAGGCCACCAGCCTACCTGCTGCAAGGAGAGAAGGACTGGGCCATGAAAAGGCAAGCTTGGCCAAACCATGGCATCATCAGGAAACATAAGGATCAAGTTCATACAGCTGAGAGCAGCAAAGAGACCTGATAAGGGCATCAGGAGCAAGTTTCCTTGAAGATAAAGCCAGCACAATTTGCACTGATTTGAAATGCATGTTTGGGCACCAGAAACCTCTACCACATGGCAAGAGCTTTCCCCAAGATCTTCCACCTTCTGCTCCATGCCAAATTAACTCACTTGCACCAGCACTGGTGTGAGCAGCTGCCCACCTTCCTTCCTGTCTCCTTCAGATGACAGGCCTTAGCACAATGCAAGAGAAAACACGAACCTTCCCTCTGCTAGGCCCACACAGAACAGACGATTTTTTAAAGTTTTTCTTCCAAATGTCATGCAGGTACATGGATAGTGCAGCAGGTTTGTGCAGATCCCAGGCTAACATTCAAAATGAACAGATGGCACCTCTGGAAAGTACTTTTAAACCTTGTCTTTCTTTCAAGGAATCATTGTTCTAAAAGAAGAAAAAGTTTCGGGTGATGAAGTCTCTGCTCCCTTGAGAGCTTGAGAAGAAAGTTTCCCTTATACAGATCTTAAAGGTAGGTTTTTTTTCTTCCCATTTTGTACATGTTGAGAGTCTGCATAATAATTGCATTTTAGCCTTTGGAGCCCATCTGCCACCAAAGAGGAAATTTCACCTTCTTCTTTCTACCTACAGAGAGGTTTATAAATCAGTAAGCACACAGACATGGAAGTGTGAGACTTGGTTGCCCTTCCAGGAGCCCTTAATGGCTCAGACAATCACAGCAAGCACTCTTTTCAGAAACACGGGAAGAGGGGAGAGAAGTTACGATAAATTTAGTTTTCTTTTGAAGTTAATAACCTCCTGCAAATCTTTTGGTAAAACACAGGCACCTTAACATTTTTTTTTCCTTTCAAACATTTTTTCCTTTTTTTTTCCCCCTCAGATGGTGAAATCTGAGGAAACCTGCCTCTTCAGAAGTAACTGCTTTGTGTGAATGACATCAGCAGACCACGAGGTTACCACTGCTAAGTTGGCACCCTGATGGGGATGAAACGAAATCTCTCATCTGCCTGCTTGCTCTTTTTCTTTTCTACATTTGGCATCTTTTGTAATATGCAAAGCAAAGGAAATATTTTGCTTTCATTGGGCTTTTTCACCTTCCCCCACCCCTCAGGAAAAGAAACAATACACTTGACTGGTTTCTCCATAGTCTCAGTTGCAGCTTCAGGTCTGTTTGGTACCTCCTTCAAAGGTGAATGATTTAGACATCCCCCACCCTCTTTCTGCCTCATCTATGACCTTCCTCTGGATTCTCCACAGACTTGTTTAAGGCAGTTTGAAAACTCAAGGAAGCTTGACTTTAAGGTCTTCCCAGGGGAAGAGGACCTCTATTTATGTGGCTAATGTTAGATTTTATAAAATCTTTCTGCCACAGCAAAAGCACTCCTGCCTTGACTTCAAAATAGTAGCAGATACAATCTCTTATCAGGTTCCCAGTATGGATATCCTGTTGTAACTTGCTTCCTTCAGGCCTCTCACAAGTCAGAAGGTGTTGGAGGCAGAGACTGTTGGCGTGGAAGGAGGCAACGATGGGTGAATGTATGGGAAACTGTCTACAGCACAAGGAGACTCCCCTGTATATAGGATTTCCAAAAGGTGGAGTCAGTGTGGCTCCTACCTACAAAAATGGAGGACTAACCTTAAAAGCTGAAAGCGCTAAAGAAGGTTGCAAGAGAGACAGACTGGGGCTTCTTGCAGGAGAGCATCTGAAATGATGAACCTACCATAACTCACTTTGTCATGGAGGCATCTCATGATTTACCAGCCAGTAGCCCCTGGAAAGGAGATGGGAGATAGAGATTTTCTGCATTATTTTTTTAATGAGTCTCATGCATCCAGTAAGCACACATTCTCCTGCCTCATTGCATCCAGCAACTCAAACAACTTACTAAAAGAAGCAACTAGGAAGGGCTAAGCAGTAACAAACATGACAGTCCTTGGTGGGGGGTGGGAAGTCTTTGCTTGAGACTGGCTGTCTTCACACCAACAACTGCTGCTTCTTTCAAAAGCAAAGCTTAGAAACAAAGATGTTAAATCAATGCAGGATCCTGACTCTGGAATAAACAGCAGGGAAGACTGGATGTCATCAGCAGAATTGTACATACACTTTCATATGTAGCTCCTCAACAGGTGAGTGAATATGTGGAAGCATAGTGGACCACTAGATGGATAAAGAACTGGCTTGATGGCTGCACCAAAAGAGTGGCTGTCAATGGGTCCATGTCTAAGTGCAGGCCAGTGACAAGTGGAGTCCCTCAGGGATCAGTCCTGAGACCAGTCTTATTCAATATCTTTGTTGGTGACATGGACAGAGGCATTGAGTATTCCCTCAGCAAGTTTGCTGATGACACCAAGCTGGGTGGTGCAGCAGACATGCTGGAGGGCAGGGATGGCATCCAGAGGGACCTGGACAGGCTGGAGAGGTGGCCACAAGCCAACCTCATGAGGTTCAACAAGATCAAGTACAAGGTCCTGCATCTGGGTTGAGGCAATCCCAAGCACAAATCCAGGCTGGGCAACGACTGGCTGGAGAGCAGCCCTTAGGAGAGGGACTTAGAGGTGCTGGTGGATGAGAAGCTCAAGATGAGCCAGATGTGTGCACTTGCAGCCCAGAAAGCCAACCAGATCCTGGGCTGCATCAGGAGAAGTGTGGC
>VWZI01012088.1:244648-274056 GCA_013396835.1 Psilopogon haemacephalus
GATGAGGCCCTGGAACAGGATGCCCAGGGGGGTGGTTGGGGCCACATCCCTGGAGGTGTTTGCAGCCAGGCTGGATGAGGCTCTGGCCAGCCTGATCTAGGGTAAGGTGTCCCTGCCCGGTGCAGGGGGGTTGGAACTAGATGATTCTTGTGGTCCCTTCCAACCCTGACTGATTCTATGATTCTATTCTAAGAAGGGAGAGAATGTGTGTCCAAGGTGAGATGCAGAACTTCCAAAATCAATCCTGCAAGGGAAGATTAAAGATGCACACAAAGCTCTACTGCTTCTATCAATTAAAAAAAAAAAAAAAAAGCTTTTATAAAACAGGGACAGGGGTGAATTAAAGCAAATATTTTGCTTTCAGAATAAAGTAACAAGAACAATGCACATTTTTAAAGAAGTTATTTCTGACTCACTACACCCACCTGATACCACTTGACACTTGCAGAGCAGAAGATGAGAACTGGGGTTGGTACTCTCCAAACACCTGATGGTTCCCCTCAAGGAGATCCACAGAAAGCCAGGACTGGTTTAGGAGCCAACTTGTCAGTGTGACAAGGGGAGGAAACTGCGCTGGGAAGCAAATGTGTAATTTCAACATATCACAAAACAAGATAGAAAGAAATAAGGCATAAGAGAATGAAGACACAAGTTTTTGAAAACTGACACAATTTAAAACAGAGTAAGCTTGGTCAAATGCTTCTCATAGTCACTCTAGGACTCTTCACTGTTCCTCTTTATTCATTTTAATGGGATGGTATCTTCAGCTTCAGTGAGAGCTGAAGCTTCCCTGGCACATGCATAACAAGAGGATGAGGCCTTGCCATGTGCAGTGTACAGAGAGGGAAGATAAAACAGTGTCTCGAGAAAAGAGCAGCAGGATAAGACTATCTACATGAAGTTTGGAGCCTTTGAGAGTCCAATTTTTCTTGTGTCCAAAATATCTGCCTTCTCTCCAAACAAAGCCAAATACCAGATTTGAAATTTCCCAAGCAGGAAAAATAAAAAAAATTTAAAAAAAAACACCACACCAAAAAAACCTCAAACAAACCACACACTCTATAGCATTGGTTACAAATGGAACATTGAACCAAGCACATCCCAAATTTCATTGTGACCAGCATAGGATTCAATCAATCCTAGCATCCTGACTCACCTGAGCAGTTCTTTGTGCACACATACACAACTCTGAATTTTTCAGAAATAAAAATAGACAGCCCCACCTGTCTCTCATTTTGTTGTAGCTGTGTCCTCTTTATGTGTCCCCAAGAAATTGTTTCTTGTCATAAAAAAATCCCCCCCACCCAGCAGCCTGCCTTGAGGTTGTAAAGAAACGTGGATGCAACAGGAATGAAGCCAACAGCATTCCAGTGACACCTGGGAGAGTGACATAGAACTAAAACTTGCAGTGTGCAACACTCGCAAGTGGAGCCTGCATTTCTGATGGCAACATGAAGGAGGACATGAAGATATGGAACTGATCTCCCTTAGCTGTAACTCCCTGTAAGCCCAGGCAGCTACAAGAGAGCGCTATTCATCCAGGCTTCCTTTATACTCAGTGGAGAGCAAGCAATCCCTCCAGAGAGGGATTCATCCCTTCCTAAGGCAGACACCCGAGGCAGGCAGGATGAATCGTCCTCTGAAGGGGCTGCGTCTTCCACAGAGAGAGCTCCCCTGCCACTCTAGAGGGGCCTCAGACCATGAGCCTGGATTTGATGCCTTTTACAATCCAGATAAGACAAGTACCTTCTGAAGTGATTCTTTCAAAGCAATGTTAGTGCCAGCTAAAGATGACCCAGCTGAGTCCTCAATTCCACCATGTCCTGTATCTTTCTGCCCCATTAGTTTATATCACTTGGTAGAGAACAGGTTTACTGGCACTGGCAAGTGTGATACCTCCACTGAAAAATGGCCTTAAAACTGCACCCTGTTTTTTCAAGTCTAATTGCCGAGATTTTTATATGGAATCATAGAATTGTCAGGATTGCACTGGACCTCAAGGATCACCTAGTTCCAACGGCCCTGCCATGGGCAGGAGCACCTCACACTAGACCAGGTTGCTCAGAGCCACATCCAGCCCGGCCTTAAAAACTTCCAGGGATGAGGCTTCCACCACGTCTCTGAGCAACCTGTTCCACCCTCATGCTGAAGAACCTCTTCCTGACATCCAGTCTGAACCTACCCACTTCTAGTTTTGCTCCTTTCTCCCTAGTTCTATCACTATCTGACACCCTAAAAAGTCCCTCACCAGCTTTCCTGTAGGCCCCCTGAAGATACTAGAAGGCCATAATAAGGTCTCCTCAGAGCTATCTGAGGATACTGAATAGCCCCAGCTCTCTCTGTCTTCATAGGAGAGGTGCTCCAGCTAAGTCATATTCTGCCCCAAAACACTTCTTTGCTGTTTAAACGTAAGAGACAGATTCCTTGTTATAATCCCAAAGTTGTGTCCAACCTGCTGAGGTCTGAGTGTAGTTGCACCATTTATTATTACCATATACCAAGCACTGGCAAATCTTTGCGGTAAGTAAAATCATTTACATTTTCCTCCTGTCCTTTACCAAAAGTCTGTCACATGTTAGGAAAAACTGGCAAGGGAATGAAAGTTCCTATGTTTCTTTACAGAGATATGAGCTGCAAGGCATACATTAAACAACCCAACTCAATTTTACAAGCACTGATTTTATTCTTTGATATTTTCCACTTCAGGGACCATCTGGTTTCCTCAAGTCCAGTAATTTTTTTTTTTAACTTCATGAATGCCAAAGGACAAAAAGATTAATTCAGAGACTTAGAGGCAGGTAACTGTAGTGGTTACAGCATCAGAAAGCCAATCTTTCATGGTGAGCCCCACCAGTGAGCTGCTCTGTAGCCTTGAACAAATCACTTCATCTCTCTGGTACTTCTGTTTTCTTGTCAATATTATTATCTGCTTAAGTGTGTGGTTTCTGGGGCAACTCCTGTGGGTTTGTAGAGTGCCTGCCAGTATGGGATCCCACATCAAGTACAGTGACACCATAGTACAGAAATAAAGATAGAGAATTTGAGAAGTAAAGGGATTTGAAAGGAAATTTCTGTGATATTTTTTAAACCTCTGATGTTTTGGGGGCCTTCAGATCTCCAGGCTTTGAAGGTATAGCAGTTTTTTAAAGGAGAAAATACCTGCTGTAGATCATAATAGAGAAAAATGTAATCATCTACGTTTTTATGAGTGGCCTCTATTCTGCTTGGCTTGGTTATGCTTAATACCTGTGGAGCAGGTAATTTTAATAAATAAAAAAGGAGAGAAAGGGAAAAAGTGTCAGCATGAGGCCAAGTATGGAGTTATTGAGAACAGGAGCGTAAATGTGTCAAGGAAATCCCCAGTGATCCAAAAGGGAATGCAAGTAGCTTTGCAAGCAGCAGAAGCAAGCCGGAATAATTGTACAGGGGTCTTAGCTTTGCAGAAAGATTTTCATTTTTCAAGCTGTAAATCAAACCAAATTAAATCAAACCTACATTTCTATAATACCTTTCATAACGGGCTCCCAGGGCACTTCACACAGAAAGCAAAGCTACTCAAGCGTTGATGAAAGCAGCAGGTCAGAAGAGTGTGCCTTGAGCCAAGCTGCAAAGTTTAGGAGAGCAGCAGCACCAGGAGGCTGCACAGGCTGAGAGGTCTCTGTACCACCAGGCAGGGCTCTGCACTCCCAGGGAGAGGGAAAAGCCAGGGGACACCAGGCCCACAGGGGCCACAGTGTGCAGACCTGTACGTGAGGTGCAAGGTGCTTTTAAGCTGTATGAAGTTTCCTCAAGGCCTTGTAAAAGATAAATTTGAAGAAGACAACAACAGAAGAGCTGTTTAACTGCTTTAGCTGCTCCACAAGGACCAACACAGAGAAGAGGAGCATTTTGTACCTCCTCTATTTGTTGCCTACAGAGTGCAGTGTTGGCACAACAGAAGGATGCCCTAAAACCACACCAGCATGTGGGTTTGGGACACACACACTCTCTACAGGTCACCTACCCATACAGACGCTTAGGAGAAGCGGCAAACTCCCCAGAGTTCTGCTCCCCAGAAGCACCTCTGCCAGAAAGCAAGCAAGCTGATGTGTCCCCGCAACTATATTCAGACATCATGCTGACCTTGGATCAGGCTGGATGGAAACACAGGTACAGCACCACTCAGGCAGTGAAATCTTCAGCCTCTTTGCACCAAAATGAGGAACAAAAAAGCTCTTGGGTGCGAAAGCTGCAAAACCACTGAAATCCTTCCACCAGTGACTCTAGGCAGACTCACCTTTCTAAAGTAAATTTCATCTCTGCTAATCCTATCAGTTAATATTGAAATCAAATACAATATGGTATTTGATATGACAGTCTCCTTCTTATGAAGTCAGCTGCAGCATTTTTTATTTGCATACGATTTAATTACATTTTCATTCCAGGTCTCCCATTCTGTGTATTGTGGGCAAAAGCACATGAATTTGGTATGATTGCAAAAGGTGGGAGAGATTATAAAACTTTGAATAATGCTTTCAATGTTAAGAAATAAGGAAGAGAAGTGTTGCTGCTTTAGGAATGAGGCTTCAGCATGATGGTTAAAGTGAAAAAACAGCACAACCCCATTACTGAAAGATACATGGCAGCATTTCAGCTGCCCATATAATTGCTGAGATAGCCACAGCCTGTTTCTGTATCATACAAACTATGCTTTGTTTACAAGCTTGATCTAACCCAATACTTGAGGAAAAAAATTCATAAGCAGCAGAAGAGCAGGTCACCTCAATTCCAGGCAGCATGAAATTATGGCATTGCTGAACTTACTCTCTGTGTTTCCTACAAGTGGATTTTGGGGATGGCGATATCTCTACCCTGGATTCTCCAACATACATATTTCCTCTATATTGCTCCTGCATTCAGATTAGCAAGGCTCATTGGAAGTCATAAATATATTCTGCAAAGTCAGAATGGAAAATACAATGTGCTTAATGAAAGGAAACAGTTGAGCAAACAGTTGGATTCTGTGCATCAATGACCGTTATTTGTGGTCATTGATTGTGAAAAGCAAAGACCTCTCAAAGCCACAGAAAGCAAAGATTTTTCAGAGCCAAATACTGACTTACTAGTTGAAGGCACACACACAACATTCAAGTGCAGAGTAGTATCCTATGCCAATTGTAAGTAGTAGTACACAATATAAAATAACTTCACTCTTTGTCACAATTGTAACCATCAAGTGTGGGCTTGATGGAACAGCTGTGAGAAAGCAGTGATAAGGACAAGACTGTAGTTGTTTCGCACATATGGGAAAGGTTTTGTGCAGACTTGGGATGCAAAATAGATCCCCAGACCCAGACATGCATAGAGTTATTACTCAGCTACATTTAAAAAAAAATGCCTGAACTTGTTTTATAACACACATGTTACTCATTTCTCTACCACATCAGATACTGTTAAAGGAAGGAAAACACTACGTTGTTATATTTTCAGTTGATATAGTGGAACGAGCAATGGGAAATATTTCTGGTCTTCTAAGTGCAGAAGACGTTTTTCTTGTTCTTGGATTTTCTTCCTAGCCAACTTCATGATTTCACACCATTTACTGCCTTGGTTTACCCATCAGTAGGCTGGGTATAATGATAGTATTGCTTCTTAATTCAGAGCTCACATTTCTACAGTGAGTTGATAAAGTGCTCTAGAAATGTAAAACGTTGATTTTTATTTTTCCCTAGTTTGCACAAGGTCTAGAACACTACACAGCAGCTAACATGCTCCTCGAACACAGCATAAAATTCCTTCTTTCTGTAGCAAAAGAACACTCAGAAAGACAAAGACTTGAAAGGAAACCAATTCAAATGGGGCTGTCCACCTATGAAGAATAGAAAGGAAAGGTCAGTTTTGGTTATTTCAGCATTAAAATGTTTCAGTCGTGGCAATTGTTGACTTACTGCTCTTGGTCAGCAGCTGTTGGATGGCATGGCACAATGTTAAAGGGAATACAGCATCTTCTATTCCTTCATGATCACGAGGATTATTTATCTCTATTATCCTAGTTAAAAAAAAGGTAAATTCATAACGTAAACTCTTGAGTATTTATCCTTGAAAACTACTTTTTATTTACACCAGAGCTTCACATGATTTCAAGTCACCTCTTCACTGCGCAAAGCTCACAGTGTTAATGTTTCACTAGTGCTAGGTGTGCTTCCTCCAACGCGGGCATTGTGAATACCTGCAAACAGAAGAGCAGGCACGTTTTTTCCAGAATAGCTATTTCTGTCATGCACATGAAGGCTTTGTAAAGTTCAAGACTAAATCTGGAAAACTGTTGCTTTCTCTGAGAATGAAGGAAAGAAATGGTTAAGACATAACTATGGAACAATTCCAATTAATGATGTAGTCAAAAGATGTGAGTAGCAGATTCACAAGTGGTAAGTGATTTTCCTCCTTGGAAGAAAACTCATGGTCTTGTGTTTTTTCAGTATCAGGTAAGTTTTTCTTTCCATTTTGAACACTTCACATTACTTTTCTGAAGCTCCTTCTGTAGAGACAATATGGATAAACTCCTCTTTTTAATGCACACAGGCATTTCAACTGGTATATAATCAGCAAACAGGTAGATGCTAAATGTTGGCAAAGCAGCACAATCCTCTAATGCAAATACATACATACATACATACGCACAGAGAAATGTCTGACCACAAAAGGCTGAGGAAATACTGATTTTACTAAGTTCATAGGCTAAGTAATTAGGGCTCATTAATACTTGTGAGCTGGCTTTGCACCGTAACTGGAAATAGGATGATAGTAAAGGAAGAAGTAACTGGCCCAGGTACCAGGAGAACTAGCCTAGGTACTAAGAGAAGTGACTTTCCAACAGTACAAGATCTATGCAAGTTCATCAAGATCCTTATATGCATATTTGCATGGTTGAAGCCCATGCTCAAAGAGGCTTCATAGTTTTTGCTATCCAAACCAGCCAGAGAAATAATATAATTTTTTCAGATAAAGGCAGATAAAATTTCACATGTGAACAAGATCAACAATCTACATATTTGTGCTTTGTGAGTAAACCTCTGTAAATAATAAACTGACCTCCACTATGTAATTACCTCAACCTCTTTTTCCATGCAATGATTTTGCCAGATGAAGGCAAATCAGAGGAACTGTGTTTTCCCATAGATGCTTCAGTCTTATAACAAGGAATGATCAGCCAAATTTTTCTCTTTTCCTGATTCTCACACCCTGGGACAGCTCTACTTTTTACTCTAATGTTGGCAGAGGGGTCTGAGTAGTTCTTGTAATTCAATCATCAAGCTTTAAGACTGCTTTCCAAGGCTAAATGGAAGCCAAATCTCAAAGCTGCATGTGTCCTACCGGGATCTAAACACAACTAATTTCTGCTGGCTGAACTGTAATAATGAAGATTGTGAGTGCTCACTGATAAAATTGGGAAGGCTGTATTTAAGGCAACGGAAGTTATACCATGTGCAAAATCCTATTCCCTAGACCAAGATGGAAACACTGTTTTTGAATATTGCAAGGATAAGACAGAAAAAGGGTATAATTTATGCATTATAATTGAAATCAAGGAAGCATTTCCTGCTAATGCTGTCATGCCTGCTTTGCAAGGCTAACCCTAATGACCAACAATTGTACTTTTTAATACAATTTCTGAAGAAAGTGGTGGCTAGGGAATAGTCCCATTGGAACACACACCACACATGCCTCCCCTACATTTCATGTACAATTCACAGATGACTGCTTTGCAAAACTGTGGATGCACGACTTACTCACTCCGAAAGAGTGAAGAGTCCCATAAAAGCATTTACTAATAGACTCTCTGGCAGAAAAATCCACCTCAGTGCAGTTCCAAGCCACTCTCAACTTTTTTTTTTTTTTTTCCACTCATCTAACAGTGTTTCCCTTTCACTGCTGGGAATGGGCAGGCAGTGAACCAATCCATATTACTACCCACAACTGTAGCTGGATACTTCTTTTCAGTTAAAACTAAGCAGCCCATGTCCTCCCACTTTAAAGGAAGTAGAGACAAATTAGTTATTTGTCTTTCTGACCCAGCAAAAAGCCATAGTAAGAAATACCCAAGAAAACCATGCTGTTAAGATTTTCAAATCAAGGTTTACAGGTGCTTTAGCTCAAGGCTGGAGATGTTCAGGCAGCAGATTTTCTTTGAGCATAATCACATGAGGCACAAAAAACCTCATCACTATTTGCTGAAGGGATTAGAATGGTTGCTTCTTACAAGTACTAGGCAGAGTATCTTTAAGGAATGGGTTTATTAAGCTATATCCTGTAGAAGCAGTTAAATATCACATATATAGAGCAAAACTTCATGGAGAAAAGACTGAGACTTCCACTCATCTTTCTAACTTTCAGAATGCTACCAACAAGACATTTCACCTAGTGGCTGATGTTGGCTGCTTTCTCCTGTGCTCAGACAAGCCTTCCTCTCTAGTGCAACAGTCAATCTAAGGAGGTACATTTAGGCACAATTCCATCGTTGGTAAGAAACACATCCTCATATTTCCTTCCTTTTCATCATTTCAATCATTTCAGCATAGCCTTTTCTTGTTTCTCCAGCATAACGACTTACAGCAAGAGTATTAGCAAATTATGTAGCAAATCAGTGATAAAAGCCACTGGCCATTAAAACAAGAAGGCATCCTGGGTTTAAGCACTAGTAAGAGGGCATTAGCACTATAATTACTGCCACATTAGTGCCACATTCATATCTGTGCCAACCAACTCTTGGAAACCCAAATATTTTTTTGCTAATTATTTTTCATGATGCTTTTGTTTCTCATGATTCTCCTGACTCTCCTCACTTCCAGATCTTATACAGAGAACTGTATTGGTTCCAAACAAAGAGAATGCACTGCACACTTTTTTTTTTTTTTAATTAAAAACAAATAAACTACAACAACAAAAAAAAATCTATGTCTTTCCTAGTTCTTATCTGCCTTAAAAACACACACAAAAGATTCATGGTTACACCCATACTACTGATGACATATCATAAAATGTAGTAAGACAGCTAGCAGAAATTAGCTTTTATGTAACTATGTCTGCCAAGACTAAAATCTTTTCCACCTCTAGTTTGTAAGGATCTTCCTAGAGTAAAATCCCATTTTGGATCCTAAACTAGAATACTTTTGATTTTTTTTTTCAGTCTAGTATAAGAGCCACCTTGCTTCTGAATATAAAGGTACAGGATCAGTAGTTTCATCATAGCAATAATTTCTACTCTGTCAGATAGGAACTGCTGACAGATGATGATCCATCTGTCACAGTATTTTACAGTAACAAGCAGTATTTTACAAGTAACAAAGCAGAAAGAAAGAAAAAAAAAACCTGTACATCATCATAATCATCCCAAAAGAGTATCCTGGGGTTCTTTGTAAATAAAAAGTTATCATAATGAAAAGCCTCAGTTCAAAGCTTGGATCTTTGGGACAGGTACAACTACTTACCATCCTTACACAAAGGGTTTGAAAAGTAACAGTGTCTAGCAAAACACTACTTTAGAGTAGATTCACACGGATAGACAACTACACTGCTGCTCTCCTCACATTTGGAACTGGGCAGTATGAGTTAGATTCCACCCAGAAGCCATGCTACATCTCTGCATGGCATCACACCTCAGCTACTACTACAGTTATATATTTGTATTACCCTGGATCAGTCCTTAAATGGAGCAGTCATGTAGTGGTCTGTGTCTGCTTTATTCCAGCATGTGCAAGGCCAAATATGTTCTGTGGGTTTAGACCAAGTATGGAGTGTTAGGAATGGCAGGTGGTATTGAAACAGAGTAAGCTCTGGGAGGGCCAGAGATGTGTGATCCTTTCTGGCACCTTGAGGCACCTGCTGGGAATGAGATCCTGTGGGTCTCACCTTATCCCTCTCCCCTTATCCTCCTTTTCCCATTATGTTAGTGATATTCACGATGGATTCAGCATCCGGTTCCTCTGAGAGGTTATGGTCTTTTAAATGTACATCTTTGTCTAAACTGAAAGTGTGGCACATCCTTTCATTTCAGTCTCTCATTCAAGTTTCAAACCCTCATGTGCTTCCCCTTCCTTCCCAGAACATCAGAAGATTGAAGACAGGAAAGATGAATGATCCTGCCCTTAAACTGACACTTATTATCCAAGTCAGCTTTCGATGACAGGCTCTCTTTTAAAACCGTTTCCCACTAAAACACACAGACGTGGACAGAAACAAAGCAAAGCTTCTGATGCAGGAGAACACACTGGAACACAATGCACAGATCAATGATCATTTCAGATGTAAAACTCATGCAAGTCACATAAAGCAGAACCACTCAGCTTTGCACAGTCCTTGATGCAGTTCTCTAAAAAAAGAATCAGAGCAAGAAAAAAAGGGGGTGGGGGCAGGGGGGGTGGAAACAACCAAACAACAAACCCTGCATAGAAAAAAAAACACATCAAGCTTGATTTATTTTTCTCTATTTGCTGGTATATTCTGGGTTTAATTCTTGTATCACAGCTGTTTTTATCCTTTCCACCAAGCCTAGTCCAATGGCACAGCTTCCTCAATGTTTTCTCTGTGTTTGCTGGATGAGCAAAGCCTTTTCATTTCACACATCATTTACAGCTCGCTGTTGTGATTTCAGAAAGTCAGTGGGCTTTTACCAAGCTAACAAGTGAGATAAACATTTTGTGTGTCTGCTAATTCTAAAAGTTCTGCAAATTTTCTGACAGTAGGTACCCCGGTTCCCAGTCAGGGAAATTCAGCAGTTTCAGTTTGATTTGTACCACATGGCAAACACGTTTGCCCAGAAGTCAGTAAATAAATCAGGAAGAAAGGGAGGTAAATAGAGAACAGGCTCTTCAAATTCGTATCCTATTCCTACAATACAAATCTAATGCCTCTCAACTTTCAATGTATTTTATGTGCCTCACTAAATTTATTCACTCACTCCTGATTTGAACCAATAGACAAAAGGTAAAATTTTCTTTCTCTGTTTAGTGTCAGTGAGCCAGACCTAGACATCTTCTAGCATAAGAAAATGACTGCTCATTCAGGGACAAATACTGTATAATACATTCAGCTGCTCAATGAATCCAAGTCGAGCTTGTATTTTCAAGATCACTAGACATGAAAGACATAAGAAATTGAATGCCTCATCTTTACAGCTAGGATTTTTATCTGGTACTCCCCAAATTGAATGGCAAAGCTCTTGTTTATTTTAAAGGTGCAGAACACGACCCCCATTTGTCTATATCAAATTAGCTGACTACATATGCAAATAACAGTATCATTAACAATATTATTTATAAAGGTAAATTACAGACACAAGTTAGGCATTGGTTTTGTTTTCAGTCTCCAGACCAGCAACAGGAAACCAAAGGGCCTCACTCTGCTACTTCCAGTTAACATCATTTAAAAGACAGGACCATAGCTAGTGGAACTGGCAATAAAATGGCTATTCAAATTTAATCAGTATGGGAGAATAAGGATTGAAAAAAAAAGATCAGGGGAAAAAAATGGATGGATGCCTTCTATCTGGCATCGCAGTCCGTAGAGACTGGAAAGTGATGATTGTCTCCTGTTCCTTATTTCACACAGCAATATGTTGTACAGAGAATGGAACCAGTCACATATGTTCTGGGCCTGGCTGAGATGTGTCTGTTTTTCATGAGCATGAAAAGAATGTTTCTCCACATTAATAAGGACTTAAGGAAATACATAGCTTCATCTTCCAAATCAAACAAGAGAAAGAGCAAAGAAAATGCAACCTTCTGAAGTAAAATTATGCTTAAGGCAAAAACCTCCAAAAAAATGGAAGCGAGAGGCACCCCCCAATAAACTTTAGCTTCTTATCCCCTTTGCCCTGGCAGTGCTCAGAGAAATACCCATAGTGCTGAGCGAAATCTCTTGTATTTACACCACCAGAAAAGGAAATATCTAATTTGGTAAAAAACCTTACATAGAATAATAGAATTGCAAAGGTTGCAAGGGACCTCAAGGATCATCTAGCACCATCAAGATCAGGTTGCTCAAAGCCCCATCCAGCCTTCCAGGGATGGGACTCCACCATCTCCCTGGGCAACCTGTTCCAGTGTCTCACTGTCCTCATCCTGAAGAACTTCTTCCAATCTGAATCTATCCACTTCTAGTTTTACTCCTTTCTCTCTTGTCCTATCATTACCTGAGAGCCTAAAAAGTCCCTCACCAGCTTTCCTGAAGGCCCCCTTCAGATACTGGAAGGCCACAAGAAGGTCACCTGGGATCCCTCTCCTCTCGAAATTGAACAGCCCCAACTCTCTCAGTCTGTCTCCATAGGAGAGGTGCTCCAGCCCTCTGGCCATCCTCGTGGTCCTTCTCTAGATATGTTCAAGCCCACCCATATCTTTCTGTAACAGGAATTCCAGAATATGTATGCTCAAATATAAACATGTGCTTAAATGTGTTCCTTAAAAAAAGCTCTAGTTGTGTAGCTGGTTTATTTCAGTTATCATCAATTCTGAAGAGCTAAAAATTGAACCATCAGCGTTTTAGTTGTATCACATCAGAGCTAATTTTTAAGTTTGTCTTTTGAAGAATGCTGACTACTGTATCTAAAACATCCAAGGTCTTTTTCTTTTGGAGAGAAGAAATGTAGCAGATGAGGCAGAATGCACAGGGGTCTCTGAATATTTTTGCTGTATATTGCCATGCAAAACCAATTATTCCATAAATTTTAGGAAAAAAAAATAGTAAAGCAGGATATTTCAAACAGGAAATAATATAAGTATCACTGTTTTTGAGAGAAATAATCATGTTATTATGGAATACTAATCCCAGTAAGCTTCTTTATATTCTGAAATATCATTTTATACATGGCATTTTGTATTCTTTTTGGTGTGTATTTTAAAAGGGATGCAATATTTAGGAACTGAACTATTAGAACTCAGCAAGACTGGTATCTCAAGTAAAGGTCTCATGGCATCTACTTGAGAAAGACAAGGAAACAGAAAACTGAAATACACTTCCAGTGCCAAAGATAATTTTAAGATATTGCACAATGCTAGCAAAATTAATATTTGTAAGAACATAGAAAAGAAGTGAGAAGCAGGGCTCAGGCAAATGCTAATTGGGGAATTTTTCAAATTCCTGTTAAGAAAAGCAAAAGAGCCTCCTGAGTACAGCTTCTCTGGGATTTGGGAGGCAGGAGCTCTCTCCTCAGCCATCACTTCCTCAGTTCCCATGTGACTCTTAGTATTGAAAGCCAAGAGATGCTTCTTGATCTGCAGAAGAACCACAAACTTTGTGGCGCACTTTAAGACAGCCATTGCAAAATTCCCTGTCAGGAAAAGGAATTCCAAAATCTGCAATTAGCTGCACGCAAGCAGATAACACATAAAGCAGATCAGATTTTCTTTTGAAATCCATTTAAAATTTAAGTGTGCAATAGTAAGATGCCTAAGCCTTGTCTCTGTTGCAGCCTTGAACCAATGGAAAGCTCACTGTGATGAGTAACAGCCTCTAATTTTTCATTTTAGCAGGGAACAAATTCCCCATATTCCAGTTATTCTGAAGGCAAATATAATTTTTTTAAATTACATTTACACAAAGCCTTTTCTCTCTAAATACTTTCCTAGGCATTCAAAAGTCACACATCGTTATACCTTTGGGAGGTAAATAACTGTAATGTCCATTAAAGGGGATGGCACAAACTCAAGAGGTGTAGCTTGCCTGTGTGTCCCATTTGCCAAGGGAAAAAATGGTTTCCAGATCCCTAAAATTTTCAATTAAAGTATCTGTATCTGTACAGTCTCTGTGTCTTAGGGAAAAGAAATAAAAACAAAAACAAAAAAAAAGAGAGGGGGAAAAGGCATCGTGAGTAAATTTGGGTTTGCAGCTGTTAATAGGAGGTAAGAAATTAATTATACAGGCCTTCATTTACACTGTGCAGCTGCAGCTCACATCAGTGGAAGCCATCCACATACCTCGAGGACAGACTGATGCAAAACATCACACCTTCAAAAGCAGAGGAGCTGTTACTGGGCTTCTGTATCCCAGCTGAGCACTTGTGAAAATGTTACCCATAACAACATCTATGCTGATGCAATCTCTTCATACCAGTTTGGTTTTTTTGGTGGGTTTTTGCTGTTGTTGTTCATGTGGGCACTTCAACTTTCAAGCAAAAACTACAGGTTAATTTGTCTTGCTTTTAATGGGATTTACAGTGGCTAATCTCTGAGAGTTCATAGAAGGGCAAAGAGAGAAAACAATAACTTTGCAGAAGAAACACTCCATTTTATTTCTTATGTCAATGTGGCCTAAATGGTGATTCTTAGCTTCAGTAGAAAAGGTATTTTAAAGTTTGTCTGCAAATAATATTCTGTCTCCCTTCCCCTTATTAGCCTCTTTACCCCTCATAACTTTCCATCTTATTATGCATATTAGAACAAAGGTACCACATATTCCTGGATTGAAAATTAATGTGGTCCCTCTCTTACACATTAATTGCCAGGAATGAGATCAGAAAAAAATACTGAGGTGAAGGCTAGGATGCTAACAATAAATATTCCTCAGCAATTTTGGCCCCAGACATTAATGTCCCTGTAACTCTTGCCCTAATATCTCAGCCAAACCTGTAGCGCTGTCATAGGTTTGCAGGTTTCTTTCTTAGTTTCTGCTCTTTTCCACCACTCATTAGACTCTGGGACTCCAAAATAGCCTTTGTTCCTGCCAGCAACATTCTCCCATCATCAACATTAAGGATGCATACACTTCCTTTACTGTAATATACATTTTTCTATCCAGTATAACCATCTGACAATCATGCACACTTGCCATAAAGGAGAAGAGATATTTTCCAATGTCTCTGCTCAATTATTAGTTTCATTTGTAATGAACTAGCCTGGCTTAATTGCAGAATTTGTCTTTGTTGTACTACGGACAAAGTAAAACATAACAGAAGATTAATTTAAATAGCGAAAGCAACGTCCATAGAGGTATAATAAACATTCCAAGCTGAGGGTGCTTTTGCAATTCACTCGGTGTGATGAGGTGATTTTTCTGAGAAGACCATTAGACTCATAAACCTGATGCACAGAGGACCTAACATGGGAGCAAACACGAACACTCACACATTTGTAAAGGAGCGGCGCACCTCTGAGTTACAACACAGCAAGAAACTCCACATCACAGGAAAACCTTTAAGGGAGAGTATTAAGTGTTCAGCCATGAATAGACCAATGTTTACATCAAGTGAATTGGCCAAATCAGAAGTGGTTTCTGTCTGGGAGATGGTGCAATTTACATTTAGGACAGCAGCATGGAGAGGCTAAAACTGCTGTATTCTCTTTGATTGCAGCGTGCACATCTTTCACCTTGAGGTGAAAAGGACATTATTCATGCTTTACCTTTTTCTTTTCTTTTTCTTTTCCTCCAAATATAATTGCCATAATCTGGCAACTACTGTGACTTCACCCTAATTTTTCGATATTGATCAATTCAAGTCTCCCATGCTGTCCTGGTATGGGTGCGATTATGGCCCAGAGTTGGTTCAGTTCCTGGGATCCCCCTCCCCCTTCCATTGCAAGGCCCAGAGGAGGGTTGCAGGGTGGAGCACACCACGTGGCCCTGGAACCAGGAGACCTTGGGCTGCACGTACAAGTCACGCGCCCGAGTCAGGTGATCTGTGCCGTGTCTTAAGGTGTTGAAACCCACCCCTGGGCGCGGGACTATTTTGAACCAATTGGCCATTCAATGGATGCTAAGTGCCTATTGGTCAGTTCCACGCTCCCCTAATGGGGTATTTAAGGGGGTGCAATGGCCATTAGCCTTCACTTCTTCTTCTCCCTCTCCTGCCGCGAGGAACTCAAGCCTCAGCACCCCTCCAGCACCAGCCACATGCTCAGCGGCAGCAGCAACAGCGGCAGCATCACAGCTTATAACAAAGGCGGCAAGGCAAAACCCTCTCTTTTCCTTTCTATCCGGGATAAATCCGTTCTCCTTTCCTCTTTCTCGGGAAGAAACACTGTATTCACCACGCGTTTCATGGGCTTTTACAGGCGTGGTTGGGATTGCTTTGTATTTAGGCTCTCTGTTCTCTAAGTTCTGACTGTTTAAACTGTTTATTCTGTGTTTCAAGCGATTTTGTGCATTTATCTTTGCCAAGAGAGCATCCAAAGAACCCGGGGGGACTATTCTGGACCCCCCCATGATTATCAATAATAATTAGAAATTGATATTCGCAACACATGCTTTCAAAAATAGCAGTGGAGGAGCAAATTTTTACTTCTTTGAAACGAGACGGTTGAGTATACAATGCCAGTGGCAAATCCTGTAAGTCCCTGTATTGCTGATGTGCTTATTAGATAGTCTGAACAGAGTTCAGAGGAGATGATCAGAGGGCTGCAGCACCTCTGCTATGAGGACAGGCTACAAGAGCTGAGGCTCTTCAGTTTGGAGCAGAGAAGGCTTTGAGAAGACCTTATAGTAGCCTTCCAATATCTGAAGAGGGCCTACAGAAGGGCTGGGGAAGGACTATTTAAAAGGTCTTGTTATGACAGGATGAGGGATAATGGATTTAAACTGGCAGAGGGGAGATTTAAATGGAATTTTAAGAGGAAGTTCTTTACAATGAGAGCGGTGAGACACTGGAACAGGTGGCCCAGGGAGGTTGTGGCTGCTCCCGCCCTGGAGGTGTTGAAGGCCAGGTTGGATGAGGCCTTGAGTGACCTGTTCTAGTGGGAGGTGTCCCTGCCTATGGTGGGGGGTTGGAACTGGATGATCTTTGAGGTCCCTTGCAACCTAAACCATTCTATGATTCTACTCCCACACACACTTACAGACACTCACACAGACTTTCCAGTCTTCTCCAAATAACAAATGAGTAATATTAAAGAACATAACTAAACTGAGCACAAAGAAATGCTTTTGATAAAACCATCTTAACTCTTCACTGCACCTTTTGTTTGTAAAATGACCATAACCCTTGCATCATATTATTTTACCTAATGCCTCTCCCTACAATATCCTTATAAGACCCAGAGCTGACAGGGCCTATAAAACTATATCGTTACCCATTTTTCCTATTAATAAAGCACCACTTCTCCTGTTTGCTCTCTGTCAGGAACCCTGCTGTACAATGTCATGTATAATGCATTTCTATAGCATGCTGCTGAGCAGCTCTCTTCTACTAGCTCAGTCTGACTTTGGAAGGAGCAACTTGCCAGAAAACGCTAAGACCCTCCACATAAACAACCAGAAATTAAGACTCCACAGGAGAAAGTATCCCTGCCTTACAGCAAGGAAATAAGAAGCAGGGCTATGTCCATGCATGAACCCATCATTTATCTCAGTTTAGTCAGCTATTCTGACAGCAGCTTTCCTATGTCCCCCATTTTTTAATTTCTATCCAGTAAAAGGGATCCCATGGATGAGGTACAAGGTCCTTGATGCTCAAGCACTGTATTGCAAAATTCTAGAAGCACCACTGGGCATCTTGTTCTCCCACCACCATCAAAGCAGTAAATGCTCTTACATGCATCACCAGCTAAGGTCAAGTGTTGTATCTGTTTAATGTCTCTTGTACTTTCTATCTAGGACTCTCCTCTGGTGTCAGGGGATGAACTAACTACTTACTTGTGTCTCCAACATGTAAATGAGCATTTACACAATGTAATTCCCTATCTGCACACACATTAAAGATATACATATTTCAAAGCCACTCTTACAGGTCATATATTGATTCACACTACACAAGTCATCACCTCTCAGGGCAAAGGGATGTGATTTATACATGACTCCACAGTGCACAGGGAGAGGTCAAGCTGCCATGAGCTATGTATGATCCTGCCTGAAACCTCCACAGATCCATACCAATGGTGCTGGCCACTTCCTCCAAGCCCTGTGCCCACAGCCTGCTTTCAGACAGGAATGCAATCAATGTCACAGGAACACAGCCACTAATAGGGAAATCCTTGCCTTTACCTTGAGGGAAATATCTTTGCTCCTCCACCTAAGCAATGTAGCCCTTTCTGTAAGTCAGGGAGGTTCCTGAACTTTGCCTTTCAAACACTCAACACAAGTTGCAGTATAGGTCACTCACCATGTCCCCTCCCAGCCCCAGCAGAGGGGTTTAACAGTCTGCTCCTGACATATCCTTTAATAAGCATCCTGACAGGTTATGCAGCTACCAGTAGGTTCATTACAACGAGCTGGGTAAAAGCTAGTGGAAGGTGGAGTGTGTCACACTACATCCTTTCATTGAGAATAAATTCAGAGAAGACATAAAGGTTTTTTATGAAGCCAGATGTTTGAAACAATAATGATCTCCACCCCAAACATAACTAATGCCATCTCCCAAACAAAAGACACATGTGGACAGAGATGTTTCACAGGCAATTATGTTGTGAAGGATTGTGCGTGACAGAAAGAGCGAGACCGGAACAGCTGAGGAGGAAGGCGAAAAAAGACCCTATCACTATTCTGACAAAACAGGAAAGAATAAGCATCTGGATGAACAGGGGTTGGAACACAAATACCTGACTCTGTGTGTAAAGAGATTATCTCCTGCCCGATTCCCCGAGAGTTCAAGAGAGCAGTTCCTCATGCATTCTTTGTCATAATACAGGATTTCATCAAGACCACCCCCATTGCCTCATCCATCTGATCTCCTAACAAAAGAGCAGCAGTACCCTGAGCTTTGGCTAACTTCTCAGGTCAAATGTGCATATCATCTAACCTACAGAACTTCTAGTACCTGTGCTCGCACACACCATCTAATGAGTGAATTAAACTCTGATCCTATTTTGGGGGTTGGGATATTTTTAACTGCTATACAAGCTGCACAAACTTCCACTGTCTCCTCAGCCCTGCACATATAGTTGAGAGGAAAAAAAAAAAAAAAAAAACAACACCTCACCCTGGAGGACACTGAAGCCCAGCATGGAAACTTGTTTGGTCATCTTTGTAGATTCACAGTCATGGTAATATTCTGAATTTATTCCCACAAAAATAGTATGCACCTAATGTCTGTGGAGGTGTGATGACCTAGCCAATAATAAGCAAAGGGGTTCCATTTATTTAACAGGAATTCATCATGGTCACATACAAGATTTTAAGGGGGAAATATGGAGGAAAACGGGGAAAGGGAAATTGCTATTCTGCAAACATATACTGTATACTCTTAATAAGTTAGTTGCTCTTATTTGCAGTACTTTTTTTAGTTGTTGGATGGATCCATTGCAATTCAAAGCCACCATATGACTGGCTTTATTCTGCCTCTTCCTACAGATCAAACAAATGTAGTCTTAAGAAAGTAGTACTTTGGACTTTTGTACTGGTAATAAAAGGGAGAGTATGTCCAGCTTTTCAGTCATTTAGGTGAAATGACTGTTAACAACCCTTTCCTCTACCTTGCTGTACTAGAGCAGCCAAGTTGCGAAATTCCTATACTTCAATTGCCCCAAAGCATCCTGTCTTTCCCAGCACCTTTCTTACACCATTGCCTCCTCCTCACATTAGCCATCATGCTCTACCTCTCTGCATCTCCTCCACTTACTCCGAAGAATTGACAGAAGACTGATTGTGACAGCACTGTCCTCGATCTCTGACTCTGTCCAGGAATAAACATATAAACCTTTGCTGTTTTCCTCAAGCCCTAACAAATGCTTCCCCTTCCCAAATGCTGTTCTCTCCTGTGTTCTGCAGTAGTGTGTGTGCGCATGCATGTGCCTCACTCCAATCACTGCCTCCATTCCCCAACCTTCTCATCTGCAGTGGGTTAAAAAGGAAGTCTAAGATTTTGCTTGCAATCGGTTTTAATTCTTTCCCTCCTGTTGCCCCTGCAGGCACTAGTTTGCTAGCCCAGTCATGGCACTGAGCTCAATCCTCCCTCAGACACAGCTTTCACTTAACATGCTGTGACTGATCAGAGGGACAAATGCACACATACATTCATATTCATTTATTTGCATGCTCCAGAGTTTTCTTACAGTGTGATGCCTATCAGAAGAAAACATCTGCTTTGTTTGTTTTTTAGAGTAATTGTTTCTTCTGCAGCCCTAGAATTGGAAACACAGCCCCAAGTCCTCTCCTGTATCAAGTCACCCAACTCACCTGCCACAGTGCTAGATCATTCCTGGTAGAACATCTAGCATGGCTTGTGGCCTGCAAGATCAGTCCCAGTCACTCTCCATCCACTATCAGAATCTCTTACTTTGTGACCCCTAGCCCATGTCAAATATTATGACTTGGAGATTCTTCCATCCTCTAGCAGTTGTGTGCAAGGCCTAGCATCATGAGTCAGGACACAAGCTATGTGGCTTGTCTCAAAAGAGTGAGGAGATATAGGGAATGCAACAAACAAGTCAATGGTAAATATTATGCATGATACATGAGGTTTTACAGTGATATTTGAAATTATAACACTCCACATAAAGTTTTCTGTAACAGTGAAACTATATGGAGATCAGAAAAATGTAAGCCGTTGGTAAAACACACTTGCCATTTTGCAATAAAAAAAAAAAATATTCATTACCTGAGCATTAGGCATGCCAGAAGGACATGGACACTAATACAAGCTGAAAACTGCATTACTGACCTGCTCTGTCCTAGACTGAGTGTATGCACACAGCCCTGGAGCACTTGTCAGTTGGGGACTAACCTGCAAGAGAGCAAGAACCAGGAAAAGTGCTTATGAAATGGGCCCTGAAGTCCTCTGTAAAGCTGGGATTACAAGGAAGTACAGCAGTACAAATCCTGTGCAAAACCATATGAGAGAACTTGAAGGATGCCATTTAAAAGCTGTGGGCGGATGCATGGATATTGAGAGCACACTACATATTCTGAAACATGATACACAGACCAAAGAAAGTCACAGGTCTGGTCATCCTGAAGAGAAGAGGCCAGAAAAGTGAGTGGAATAGCATAGAACTTGCTATTCACAGACTGGACTGGTGGAGGGGTGCTGAAACTGGTTTGTGAAAAAAAGTAACCCCTGTAACCGAAGGGGGAAATGCTCTAACAAAAGCCTATCTTCTGTAGGAGCTGCTAGAAAATGCTGATATGACAATCCACCATGTCCCAGGCTACCCTAAGACTGGGGGGGGGGGCTGTTAAACAAATCAATGGCATGTTTTTAATATGACTTTTATATTGGCGTCGCACCTAGCTTTACAAGTTGATAAATGTTCTTCTTTATTGTTGAAATAAGAGAGCATCGTAAGAGTTCATTGTGCTCAGCGTGTGGAACAGTGACATGTACACATTATTTTAGTGCAGTGATGCCTCCAAATAATAAATATGAACATCTCACCTTAGAAAGAGGATCTCATGGAGGGATCCTGATGGACATTCACAGATCACCATTATTAACACGATGTGCCCTAGTTGGAAATTCATCCAAAGACCTTTAAGATTCTTAAGAGGTTTTAAAAAGGAAATAGAATTTAAGCCGTATTATGTAGCAACTGAAGTCATCTCGCTTTACTCCTTAGATCTTACTATTCAAGAGAGAGAAAATAAGAGGCACTTTGGAGGAGGGACAGCAGAAATAACAACTTGCAAATCTTCTTGGTGACATGCATTTAAATCATAAATGCTAACATTATACTGGAAGCACACTTTTCCAGTAGAAGGAACGTAGAAGAAAAGAGGGCTGATCCTTCCTGTCTTGGATGATAAATCTACTTGAACTCTAGTAATTTACATAAGTTGAAGCAACAAGCAGGAAAGAGTTGGCTGAACCTAAAAGAACTGGAACATTTCTCAGTGCTCTGGGAGCATTTTCTCATTTCAGTGTGGCTCAGCATCCTTGGCTATATTTTCTAGCTTTCAGAAGATGAAATACTGAAGCTATTCAGCATTTTGCTACAGTCACAGAAGAACATGGGAAGGAGGCAACTGAAATTACAGGAGCAGAGATACCTTCTGCTATTATGCTTAAGTTCTACTGCCATTCACCCCAATTTCAAAGAGCAGTAATTGTAGCTGAAAGGAAAACTCACTCCAGCACTTAAAACCTATCAGAAATAAATAGAAAACCATGTGGGAGTAAATATGCAATCTTTATCAGAGGAGCAAATGGCAGCTTTAACTGGGAATGGGATAGACTGACAGGTGACCCTTTAAATAAATGGCCATAAACCTTTCATCTACTAGGAGCAATACTGATACCTGAATACAAATTAATAATATTGTTTGAAACTGCACTTCTACCACTGCCTGAGAATTAAAAGAGAACTTGTCCTGAGCATGTTTATCTATGAAGAACCTTCTCTAGCTATGAAGAACCACAAAGCAAGATAATGATTATTAAAGTGAAGGACCCAGAGAGATGTAGAGCAGATGTCATTCCCACAGCAGTAATTTACCATGGGGCACTTAAGAGGGTCAGCATGTCCCACAGGAATGCTCTCTGAATTATGACACATAACATCCTGACATCTTCTGTTGCATGGTTCCCATGCAATTGGAGCATGGAGGTATATGTGTGCTAAGGAGGTAGCAAGTATGGGAGTACCAGTTTGGTGTTCCTCAGCTGTGAACTGGAAGGACTGGAACAGCAGTCAGTGGTTGGCAGGATGAAGGAGTAAGTGGTTTCTCTGTCCCTATACGAACTCTTCATTATCATTCTACATTCACAGTGTGCCATACAGCTCCTGCCTGCTACAAACACCAATCTTATTTATGACACATCATACAGCCCCTGCAGTAACTGAGGTACTCTGGCCCTCACTGTTTCATGAGAAAACTGCCTTACACTGCATTAGCATGCAGAATGAATGAGGTGGGAGCCCAGCTCCAACACCTCCCCAAAATAATATGCAACAATCTAATTAAATGTTACTGTAACTATACAAGCGAAGAAACAGAATTAAGGCTGAGTAGGCAAGCTCAGTTTTGTCATTTCTTTAGCCTTTGAGTGTTTGCAATTTGATAGTCTCATCAGGTAAGGTTTTTAATAGAATGTTGTGCATTTTTAGAAAATAAATTAAATTAGGTACTTCTACATGGTTCAGTTTCTGCTGGGCCAGCACAGTAGACCAAGGCAAAAAACTTGTGCAACCAGTTGAGCAAATTGAGTGTTTTCCTTCCATGACCACTTTTCTATTGTTACCTGTCTACTGCGTAATACTTTTCTTCCTCAGTGAATTACTGGTCAAAGAGAGAGGCTTCCTAAGGTAGCTTCCTGAGAGGGTGGCACCAGCATAGTTTGATACCTAGAGAGAAGAGTCTATGTACACAGAAAACACACTGCAAGCACCAGCCAGTAACAATCACTTGCACCAAGAAGAGCCAAGAGATATTTCAGAACTGAACACCAATCTAGCCCCCCATCCATGGCAACTGTTATACAGTTGGAAGTATCATTTTAAAGAAATTTTTGTTCTTGTACCTATCTCAGCTTACACTTTCCAATTAAGAAATTGCTTCTGGGCTTGATATCAAATGCTTAAAATCACAGCCAGGAATACAAGCAACTCAAAATAACCCCCTTAGAATGGCAACTCTCATACATCCCTCATACTGCTAAGCCTGGAGTATTCTGCCAATAAGATGCCTAAAAAGAGAGAGAGAAACTCAGGGTGGGAGTGAAGGGAAGGGGAATTAGACCAAAGAGGAATGAAAGGGAATCCCATAGGGAGCCGGCAGAAAAGCCCCAGACATTCTAGCAGTTCTAAGACTTTGTACCAGGTGGCAAAATAGACACTCACTCAAGGAGGACTTTTGATTAAAAAGGACCAGGGACTTCAGGGCACAGGCCTTAGGAGACCTGTAGTAACTCTGAATCTCTGCTGTATTGTCTGCCGTGGCATATGATTAGCTTCCTGTGCTGTAGCGCATTGTAAAGCACTTTATAAAGCAATGAATTACACAGCTGAAGTGGAGTAACCACATGCAAGCAAATACGACAACCATTATGCTCTCAGCAACATCCCCCACACAGCCACGAACATTTGCATTAGTGCCAATTAATCTGAGGTGGTACAAACTCAGCGAGGCATAGGATTTGTTCTTTGGTGTGAAGGAGGAAGGGAGGGGAGAAAAATATCCTTTTGTCTTCAAAGAGGAAACATCTGTAGGAGTTTTCAAGGGCTTCGGTGACTTTGTTTAGCGTGTCGCGGGGGAGCGTGCTATTGACTACTTTGATCTCACCAGCAGGTGACACTGCAGCAAGTGGGAGCAGCTATAAAAAGTTTGAAGCATTCTAGGGACAAGTCACACAACCAGCACGCGAATGTGTTTTATGCATGTGACTCACAGTTGCTGAGAAGTGGGAACATGCAGCACAGGGTAGTCTTTTGGTTTCAGCCTCTCGTTATGTTCTAAATGTCTTCCTTTCTCCTCGCTGCCCCCCACCACTGCTTTCAAACACTAGGGTGAGGTACGGGGTCAGAAAGGGCACTGAGTCTTTTAACCCTGCTGCACATGGGAAAGCATATGACTAAAGCAACGCCAGAAAAAAAACTGTTTAAATAGCCCTACCCCTCGCTGAAGTCAGCAGGAAAGCCATATCCTTTAACATCAGTGCCTAATACCAAGAGGACCCTGGCAGGAATTAAACAGAGGGTTGTGCTTTTCCAGATCCACGTTTCAACCAGCCATTCTGCATGAGAAAATGATGATGGCGCTTGTGAAATGTGGGTTCTCCTATGATGTATGCTGTCGGTCCTATGGTCAATATGAAAGAAAGCAAATTTAATACTTGAGAATAACAGATTTACCTCTCTTACCTCTCTGTTGTGGGTGGAACCATCAGGAGGACTGATCCTACATAACCCTGGGCTCTGAGATCTGAGTCACTAGGGGATCAGGAAGATCATCCTCCTTTTATGTGAAGCTCCAGTACCACCGAGGAAAAATCTTCCTGCAGCTGGACATCCCATGCACAAAATTTTAAAGCTTGCTCTGCAAATCCTGGTGAGGTCCAGCTACTGTATGCTCCTAAGGGCACAGTGAGTGGGCTCTTTTCATCGGTCAGCTGTCCCTCAGGTGCAAAGGGGATATCGGCAAAGCTGCCAAGTTTTGTTCAGCTCCCTCTGTGATCTATTGATTTTGTAAACAGGCTAATGAACTGATTTACCACTTTCTAGGCTATTTGCATGAAGCCTTCAGTCAAGACATCCTGCTCCAAACAGCACACAGTGGAAGTCAAGAGTCCTTCTGAGAGAGTCTAAACACTGTTTGCAAGAGATGATGGGAGGCTGCAGGGCACTGGCAGGCATAGACGGATACCCATGCAGGATTTAGTGCCAGAAGCATTTGTAACAGTTTGCACTGTCAGTCCTGCCAATGCATAGCTGCTCTGGTCCAGGTGTGTTTGATATAGAAAGAGAGGATATCTGGTGATGGTACCTGGCACAGTGTGGACTAAGTGAATGCCTCCTGTCTTCTTGAAGCTCATGTGATTATGTTAAAAACCAGTTGGAACATATCAGCCAAAACTAGGGTGCTGGGAAAGAAGTATGGTCATAGGTAGCCCCAAAGGACTCCATAAAGGACTGAAATCATAGAATCAAAGAATGGTTTGGGTCAGAAGGGATATTAAAGATCAAGTTTCAACCCCCCTGCCATGGCAGTGCTCAAAGCCTCATCTGCCCTGACTTGCAATAAAAGTGAACACCTAATATAAACTAGTCAAGAGCCCATATTTTTTTCATGTCCCATGCTTTGTCTGAGAGTTCTTAGAGACATGAGTTCTGACAATCACAGGCAAAAAGCCACATGTTGTCTAAAGTTTGAGCCTTCCACTGAAAGTGTTCCCTCATTGACTACAAGACACAGTGAAGTTCTTCACTGTTTAGCTTCCTTGAAATTCCTTGAAGTAGACAAAGTTATATAAGAAAAATGTTACTTTATGTACATTAAAATATCAGCATTAAAAAACTGCAGTGGTGATTGCCTACCTTTCAAGTCCCAGAAACAGAAAGAAAGGGGCAAAGAGAAAAGGGGCATGGAGTTTTCCTCTTCATCATTCCCGCTTCCTATGAGAAAGGCTCAATGGAAAATTTTGCTCCTAAATTGTTTTGGAGCAGCACTCTCTAGTCACATAAGCAACACTTTATTTTTCCAAGTGTAGTTATTTAGTTTCTTCACATTTGAATTTTCATGTCACTTCCCTTCCTCTCTGAAGTTTTTGCTTTTTTAAACAGTGTGAACACATTCTGTAATTACTACTGACAGCCCAATGTTTAATGGTGTTGAATGTCTTTTATAGCTCAGTCTGACATTCGTTTGGGAGACAGCTGTCTCTGCTTAAAAAGTCTCTGCCCCTTAACTATTTATCGCTGTCCCCACTGCTCAGATGTGATAACTGTCCGTACCTGCAAACAGTTGGAGGAAAGCCTCTTTCCCTCCGTGCTGCAACAGTCTGGAAGAGCTCACAGATTTGGTTACTGCACCTCAGCAGAGGGGAGCAGTAACAAATAGCTGATCAAGCAGTAACTTGTTAAACCACTGCAGCTGTTTCACAAGCAAACATCCGACCATGCCCTCAGAGGCAGCATGGGGCATGCGGCGCTGGAAGGGAAGAGGTTCCCAAAGCTGGGAGATGCTATGGGAACCATCCCACATTCCTCCCCTTCCCCAGCTGAAAGCCAACTGCTGTGCTGTGACCAGGGCTGCTCTGCACACTTGCCTGATCTGTCTCCAAGCCTTCTTCTACACTTCAGTCTTTTTTCCCTTCCAGCACCAGAAAAACCATCATGTACTTAAACACAGCAGAACTTTCCTCGCTGCTTTTATCTACCGTTTTGTGGGAATGCATTTGATATGGCACACTTCCCAGCTGTTTTCATAGAAGACTGGCCCAGGCAAGCACAGCTTTACATAGCCTGGGTGTGACTGATTACCAGGTACACAAGTCAGGAGGTGATTTGATTGGCGCCAGTCCCAAGTAATATGAAGCAACACAAAACTCATCTATCACTATGCAGTACGTACCAGATGAACCTTCATGAGGAAAACTTGCCTGGCCTGATAATACAGTATTACCCCCAACAACTATGTGATTTACTAAAGTGCCGATTACCCACCAGGGAAGGGCAGGAGGGGGATGGCAATTGCAGCCATCTGTGCTTGTTTGCCTGAGCATTGCCATAAAATGTACCCAGCGCACAGCATCCTCATAAGCAGCAGTCTTGACAGGGCACTGGGAAACTATTCTGTGGGGCAGTGCTGTGCCTCTCTGTGTGTTGCCAAACTATGCTGCTGACATTGTCAAATTGTTGTATTTTGAGATTCTTATATTATAGTAAAAGAGATGTAGTAAAAGAGACGTGAGAAACTCAGTCCCTTCCTTTGCTGGACAGAAAAACCTAATCCCTTGCCACAGTCTTTTATACTGCAACAAAAGCAACTAATACATTTTCACGTTATCTGTTCCCTTGCTCTGCACATCAGTGAAGTTAGTTTAGAGCAATTAGTGACTTTCCTGCACTGTCTGAAAGAGCAGGCACTTTCTGGTCCTCCACTTAGAATTTTTTTTTTTAATTAATTCCTCCATTGTACCACCACAGTAGAAGACAGGCCTAATACTTTCATCATTTTTAAGTCAGCATATGATTTTACAGTTTATACAATGTCCCAAGAAATGAAAGCATTCTGCTGACAGTAGGCTATGCAAATGCTTTTCAGGACTTTCCTATATGATTAAGGTCAAAAAGGACCACTGTGACCATCTTACCGTGTGTCATGTATCACACAGGTGTGGTTTGAGTAGTGCAAGTCTTGACCTAAACAATTCTAATGACAGAATCCACCATATCCAATGCACTCCTTTGGTGTTGAAAAGTCCTCTCTTCCACCCAGCCTGCATGAATAGAGAGAGTTCATGAGCTGAATTTTCTTCCTTCTTGTGTGTTATGCAACAGAGTAGTACACCATTGCAACAGATTCCCTTCTTCTACAGTCTCCCATCACACTTGCCTCCAACGTCGATCTGTGATGTGTTAAAGTATTATAATGGGTTTCTTTGACTCTACACTGGTAAAAGTTTCACAGTGAAGACAATATTCAACTTTTAAGAAATTGCTCCTAAAATACAGAGGTATAAAATTATGCTAGTCTCTTCTCATATGGCTTTGAATCATCCCAGAGGGGTTGTGTGGTGAAAATGGCATTTTGCTTTTAAATCTGCTGGATTTTTCCATTAAGTTCTATGTAAGTTTTTCATCAGTTTGCTATAGCTAGAATCAAACTGCACAGCTTTCTCCCTTCTGAAGCAGGAAATGAATACTTTCATTTAATAAAATTGCCAAAGGAGATACAGGAAGTCCTCTTAAATATGATAAAATGCCCTAATAACGTATACATTTATAACTGATGCTCCATTGTGAAAATGAACATTTGGAAACAAGACCATTCTAGAAATAAAATCCAGGAAGTAGTACTCTACAATGAATTGTCTTGAAAACCCCAGCACTGTGAAGCACTCAGGGCAGGGACCTCATGCTTCTGCCATAACAATTCTGTGGGTAGCATGTGGTGTGTATTAGCACCACTCTCAGTTGTGCCTGGACATTTAGGAGTATTATTGCAATAAAAATCACCAGCACCATCACAGATCTTTCTATAAGCTGGGGGGTTCACAAAGAAAAAGCTAAAACTCTCAATGGGTATTCAGTTTATTCAGCAGGACAGCTCATAACTGATTCTATAGTCCTTATTCAGGAAAAAATTTAATTTCTCAGGGGAATTCAAGTGAACTCCATTAGCTCAAATACCAAAATAACAAGTAGCCCCAGAAAACTGGAGATAGATAAAACCCTGAATCTAGCTGCCAAATGGAGTTGGCTGAAAACTTTCAAATGGAATTTCTACAAGGGCTTAAAATTAAAGCTATTTTTGTCCGTATAGGACAGTAAAATCAGATCTTTAGCAAGGCAAAGAGGCACAGCAACTTTAAAACTATTATTATTATATTCATCTTAAAATCTCAGTAATTTCTTGATCAAGCCATTTTGCTTCTACCATATGGAACTACATTTTTAGAAACTGTGTTTTTCTGGTCTTGGTGCCTGGTCCTGGTGCCTGGTCCAGAAGCTAAATACCATGTCAGGAGCAAGCAAGTTATAGGTGTTTCTTAGTGTGTTATTGTAGTAGTTTAAGACTTATTGGAAAATTCCAGTAAGATAAATCAGTGTATAATGTAGAAAAATTAGAGCATGGGATGCAAAAGAATAATAATGATAAAGTCTATATTATTCATTGGTTTGCTAAAAGGGATAAAACAGTGACGTAAAAACACTTTCATTCTCTTAGCTCTTGGGCTCCAGCTCTGTTGCTGTTCCTTCACCTGTCTGACTCCTTCAAGCCATGCACTAACCTTCTCCTGGTATCACATGAAGCTTTGATGGTTTTCTATCTGGGAAGTAGAGAAGAAGGTGGTGTTGACTCCTTCTGAGCTTTATTTGTCCAGCGTTGAGGGGGGGGGGGGGGGGGGGGGG
>VWZI01012088.1:274093-294187 GCA_013396835.1 Psilopogon haemacephalus
TTTAATTGCAGTGAAATAGGTGGGGAGGTGGGCTGAAGAATTGGATTTCTGTATTATTACTAAATAGTAAATAATTGTATATATAATTGTAAATACATGTAAATATATTTTGTATAATACGCTTGTAAATTTACCTTGCTGTAAAATATAGCTTTACCTTACTTCCAACCCTTCTGAGCTAGTCTGGTGATTTCAATTTTATTTGGGGGGCAATTTCTCAACCCATCACATATACTCAAAATATATTTCTGCAGCATAGGGAAAGATGACAGCAGGGCAGCGAGATTCATTAGCCTGGTCAGTAAGCAGGCAAAAGCAAACTAGAATTCCAACTTAAGGATGTGGTTAAAGTAGCACACCTTCCATTTTGCTCCTGCACTCGCTCCTGCAATTCCCAGTCATGTAAGCATGCTGCTGATATGACTGTCACTGACCAAATGGGCAAAGAGCAGACTTTCCAAGACAGTCACAGATTTTAGCCACAAAGCTGTTCGTCAGAGACTAAATGAATTATTTTCTTTTTTTCCTAGTGCATTTTCTTCAAATTGCAAATTAGTTGCAAATAGTCATGTAGGCCAGTCGGAGATGGGAAAAATTCTCCAGACCTTACAAGAGTGTCAAGTGCAGTTCACAGAGAGCAAAATTAATGCCAGTGGAGACAGCCAAAGTTCACCTATGAGCAATTCTCTGATGGGTGATTGCTTCTTCCATTTTGCTTTTACAAGCTCTAAGGTGCATAGGTAAAATAAGATCACTGAATGACCGAGATGTTTTTATAAGTGTGGACAAAGAAGGCAATTTAAAATCTTTTCTGAGGTATGGATAATTACAAGTGCATTTCAGATGTTGTTAATATGCTTAGGTGCTTAGGGAAAGCAATCTTATATGAGAGATAACCTTTTAATAGATTACTTTATTACAGTAGCACTCAGCTTCACCACTATATTCAAGGTTGACTTAGCCTCCCATGTTTTCTACGGCTTCATAACTTAGCTGTAAAAAACCCATCAGAACTGAATATTCATGCCAGCTCATAAAATTTCTATACTAATTGGCAAAAGTACAAAACTGGTTAATCTTTTACGGATACAAACACTTACCAGCTAAGGAATTAAAGAAGCTTTTTATTTTTTTTTTCCTTTCCTTTTTGGCAGTCTAGCTTCATAACCATTTCTCTGTGAGGAAATATATTTGGCACATGATTTGCATATATTGATTAGTTATTACACAGAAGAACTGCTATTGTAGAGATATTTATTTTTTTTAAAGCTTAATCAAAGCTTACATTAGACAACAGATTGCAAAAATTCCAAAGGAACTATTAATTAAAGGGTTTTTTTTTAATTAAAAAAGAGTGAATTTTGTGCTTATGAAAGTTAGATATCAGTGGAGTTGGCCATAGCCATTAATGCACACACTTCCTAATAAGGCTTTGCCATGACAATACAGTCCTGGACTAAGATTTTCTTACTCTTTCTGTCATGAATCTTCTTGGAGCAGGCATTGCTGCTTGCCAAAAACTGCATGGCATGCTCATGATGTAGGACAGTTTCTAGAATTACATTACTAGTCTGGGAACCAGTTCTGCTTACCTTAATCATGCAGTGGTCCTGCATAATGCCAGGGGACCAAATCATGTGAGGACAATTTGGTTCTTAAATTCTAGCTATGACTTCAGCTATAGCTTGAAATCAGCTTCCCAGGACAGTTTAGCAAGCGTGTATGCAGTATATCATGTGGATTTTCAGTGGTGCATCTACAATATCTGATAATTCAGTTCTGCAGAAACATCCTCCTCACCTCCTTCTCTCAAGCAGTCTGTTTAAAATCAGTTGGACTGCTGGCACAGGTAAAGTAAGCAGGATTTCCTCCTCAAGTTCTCTACTTCCTGATGACATGGCATGTCTTCTGTACTTTGTGAGGGAAACAAAAACCTTCAGACTTTTATTGGAGCACTTTAAAGAGCCTTAGGTTTTTACTTCCTCTTTTCCATTTGCACTGTGCTTCATGTATCAGAAAAAAAAAAAAAAAACAGTAAAGAAAAATAAAAAGACTGATGATGATCTCGGTTTCTACCTGTGTTTTGAAGAGGTTAGTGAAGACCACCAAAATACCACCACCTAAGCACTGGCTCTTGAACACATGCATGCTCCCCCTGAAATCACATCTTAAATTTCCATAAAAACAGCAGCATTACCTGTCTACACTCAGGTAATTAAGGATGATTAATAGCAATACTGCAGGATGGGCTAGATGTCGACTCCTTTGTTGCGTGTCTGTGTTCTGTGTTTTCTACATGATCAGACTCTTCTGTTTTGGGGTTTTTTTTTTCCCTACTTCTATGATAAGGATGAGCATAATGTTTCTTTAACTTCTGGAGCCATTGCTGTGAATGATGCTCTGCAACATTTTTGTGTGCTGCTTCAAAAAGACCATTGCTGAGTAGCTTCTTGGCTTCTTTTCCTCAAGAAAAATATGCTCATGTGTGTGCACATACACAGACTTACCATATCAGAGGTCACACCAAGTCTTTTAATATGTATCATTAGTGGCATTGTAAAGTTTTCATGTGAGTAGTGTAATATGTTAAATGGTACTCCAAAGGATCCATTATGTTCCACCAGTATCAATTCATTTCTCCACAAAGATTTGGCATGATTAATAGACCTGTTACGGTCTATTGATTAAATATTACCTGTTACAGAATCGCTTAAATACATATTTACAAGATAAACTGGAACAGCTCACAGTCATTATGGTCTTTGTGGTAATTAATAGGAATGTTATGTAAATACACATTTAAGTGATTTATATAATAGGGCTCCAAATAAGCTGTTATAATCTATCATGCTGTAATGAATTAGCTCCTTTACCTTAGGTAGGTATCTGACCTCTGCTGGAGTATGACAGACCTGCTTATGTCTCACTGCTCTTGCTGAGCTTTAGTAGAAACCCAGGCCTGAAAAAGCTGTTACTGCAGAACAGGAAAAAAAAAGGGGGGGAAAAAAGTGTATATTAGTTATGGTGATAGTAGCAAAGTAGTACAGGTCCTAAGAAGTTCTGTAATCAGCCTCAAACACCACTTTGACTAACTCATATGCAGCAGCCTAGGAAGGCTGCAGGAAAGATTAAGCCCACAGGCAATGGAGTATGTTGCATATGAAGTTGTCTCTCTCTTAAGCTCCTTTCTTCCCCTGCTCCCTGGGCCATACCGACTGTCTCAAATCACCTCCCTCTCCCCCATGTGTCTTAGCATAGGCTCTAGGAGGATCTGTGTCATGATTTTCCCAGGCACAGAGGTGGGGCTGACAGGTCAGCAGTTCCCAGTCTTCCTTTCTACCCTTCTTTTAGATGGGCTCAATTTCCTTCGTTTCCTTTGTTCCAATCACCAGAGACTTCACTCTGACTGCGAGGACTCTTGAAACACCATGGAGAGTGGCTTGGCAACTACATCAGCCAGTTCACTCAGGACTCTGAGACATATCTCATCCTGTCCCATAGACTTATGTATGTTCAAGTTCCTCAGATGGTCATGAACATGAATCTTCTCTTACAGAGGGAGGGACTTTGCTCCCCTACATCTTTTCTTGCTGTCCTTTCACCCAGGTGAATGAGAAGAGAGGCAAAAAGTTCTTGAATACCTCAGCCTTCTCTTCTGTTGTTGTCAGCTGGCCAGCCTCACTTATCAAGGAAGTATGCTTTCTTTGACCTCCCTTTTCTTGCTGACACACTTTTGGAAGCCCTTATTATTACTATGCATTATTATTTTCATCCCTTGAAAAGTTCCATTTCATCTGCACCTTAGCTTTCCTGACTCCATTTCTATACAACTATACAGCATCCCTATACTCTTCCCAAGATACTTGTCTCTGCTTCAATTGTTTGTGTAGCTGCTCTTAGTTCGCTCTTAGTTCTTGCTCTTTAGTTGGATCAGCAGGTCTTGACTCAGCCATCTCTTGCCTTTGTTACCTGATTTCTTACACCTGGGGTTTGAGAGCTCTTGTGCTCCATGGAAGCTGTCCATAAAGATCTTCCAGCACTGTTCTGCTCCCTTGTCCTTAAGGGCTGCTTCCCAGGAAATCTTATTGACTACCTTCTTAAAGAGTTGGAAGTTTGGTTTCCTAAAATTCAAGGTCCTAACTTTGTTCTTTACCTGGCCCATATTCCCTGAAGACTGAGAACCAGGGTGCGATCACTGTAGCCCAGTCTGTCTCCAGTCTTGACATCGCTAATTAGTTCACTTTCATTGGCCGTAACTGGGTGCAGTATCACATCCTTTCTGGTAGGACTATTACCTGACTTTAAAAGTCATTCTCCATGCATTCCAGAGTTCTTGGATTGCCCACAGTTTGATGTACTACTTTTTCAACAGATGTCCAGGTTGCTGAACTCCCCTAGCAAGACAAAAGCCTAGAAGCATGAAGACTCCTGTAGCTGAAGTAAGAAGGCCTCATCAAAAGGCTCACTTTCATCAGGTGGCTTGTAGCAGATACCAACCACAGCATTCCCTTTCTTGCCTTGGTCCATAACTCTTACCCATAAGTTTTCAACTTGCTCATGGCTGTTCCTCACAGACAGTTCTTCACATTCTAATCATCTCTTGATGAGAGGGAAACACCTGTGCCTTCTGAATGGCTTGCAGTCATTGACAGCCATATGCTAGCCATGGAATTCGTCCCTCTGAGTTTCAGTAATAGCAACCAGGTCATGAAATTTCTAGCAGAACGGTGGCTTCCATCTTCTCCTATTTGTTGCCCATGTCACCATGGGCATGCCCATGCAATGGTGTAGAGGCACTTCACCTGGGCTGTCAGCAGTGGCACCTTCTTAGAGGGACTCCCCTTAACACCTTTGAGGTATTTCATGAATGTTTCCCCATTGTCTGCTATTACTTCAGGACTTCAAATATGCAGTAGTGCCCCCAGCATACCTGGACCCTCACTAGCTCTCCATTCCCCTAACGATGGTGTGTCATCTCACAGCTTGTCACAGGCAAACCTCATATTATCCCTCTCTCACATTCCAAGTCTAGAATCTATAGACTGCAGACAAAGACTCACTGCAGCTGTTGCTTACCTTGGTGAGGCTATCTTTCATGTGTTAACTCACAAGGAAGTGACTGGAACAATACAATGAACATTATTTCCTAATGGAAATTGGACTTGGAGGGTCATCAGACATTGTAGGCAGATAGAGGTCCCACAGGTGTACAGACTCATGAGTGTTAGACTAATGATTGGATCTGATGATCTTAAAGGTCTTTTCCAACTTAGGCAACTCTATGACTCTGTGATTCTGTGAAGCATAAGCATGTTTAAGCACAGCAGAGACACTCCCTCAGCCCCCAAGTTAGTGAACTGAGACAGTTTACCTGCATGATATTCTGACAGACCCTAAGAAGGCCCACCCTGAGAAACGGAGCCACGGTGTGAGTTTTGCTTGATGAGGGGAATGCAAAGACAAGTGGCCATAGGTCTACATGCATCCACTAGCCAATGCTCCTGCCCCAGCGCAGAAGGCGCCTGCGCTCATCCTAGCGCTCCAGATGCAGCTCTGACAGAGATGAGGGTGGTCCTCCACACAGGCACTTCTGAACTCATCTGAGCTAACCCTGGTGGGGGCAGGTTTGAGCCCTCAGCTGGTAGGCAGGCACTAATGAAATCCATTAAACTGTCAACATTTAGGGAACACTGTTTTACAAAACCACTTAAACATACCAAGCAACAGACAGCTGAATTAGGCCTGTCTGCCTGTGTGGAGTCAGAAAGCACCATGTTACTCTTCAGGGGATTGAAAACTACTTTGCACAGCAGAGCTCTGATTTTTTTTTTTTTTTCATTTTATTTTTAGCAGTTATTAAAATGTACCTAAAACGGACACATGCGCTTTTGCTACCCTCGGAATAAGAAAAAAAAATAAAATAAAAGTTTAAAATAAATCACAAAATCCTGCTATCAAAGACAACCACCACCTTCTAAAAAGAAACAAATACCCAAGCCATGGGTACCAAATATGCTTCGAAGAGGTAATTTGAAAGCAGGGGGAGAGACACCAGCGAACAGGGCGAATGTCTGCCATCGGTGCTCCACGGCAGGGTGTTTTAAGATGCACAGAAAGGTCAGAGCATATCACAGGTAAAATACTGTGATGTAGCCAGCCAGTGAGCTGGAGAAGTGAGTTCAGGGGGGNAGAAAAAGAAAAAGAAAAAGAAAAAGAAAAAGAAAAAGAAAAAGAAAAAGAAAAAGAAAAAGAAAAAGAAAAAGAAAAAGAAAAAGAAAAAGAAAAAGAAAAAGAAAAAGAAAAAGAAAAAGAAAAAGAAAAGAGGATCACAGGACCCCCAGGCCACTGGCAGCTGCTGTGCATGTGTATGTGCCACAGACTGACAGAAATGATAAACTGAGTCGTCGGAGAGAGGCCACAGCAGCCCAAATCACTCTGCAAGAAGCCCCGTGGGGCAACTGGTGATGTGCTACCAGCATGGGTTGCTAAAGGAGCAATCCAGCCACCTCCTGCTTTGCTGGAGGTGAGGGGCTGTGACTTGACCGATAGGTCACTTTCAGTAGATTTCTGAGGTGTGGGAAAGGAGTTTGAGCATAAAGGGGAAAAAAGAGTGAAAGGAATGTTCACCATGTTTTCAATTAACGCACAGCAGCAACTGGATGTATCAGATCCACTGCCTGAAGATGCTAAAGAAGGTTGGTTTCCCAAAGGTTCTCTTTTGTGATCCATCTTCTACTGGATGCTTTTAAGGAGCTTCTGACAACTCCAAGAACATTTTGTAAATTATGCTGTATTTAGATAGATCTTTTCTTCTTGTGCTGTCCTGTTTCTGTCACTTCTCATTCACATAAACCTACATACCAAAGGAAGATGCTGTTTTTTTTCCTGTATGGTTAATCTCATTATTGCTTATTCCTTGACCTGGAGCCATGGTTTCTCACTCTCTCCAAATGGAACTAGGGGAGTTTCATTTTCCTGGAAGGTTTTGGAGTTGAATTGATTGAGGCAGAGGTGACTCCTTAGACAGAAAATGGATATGATATAGGAAACACAAGACAAACATCAGCGAAGTCCTCATCCCCAAAAAAAATCTGTGTCCTGAGTAAGGATGACAAGGAAATGTGATTAGAAAAGCTTGGTTTTCTTCAGTAAGGTTTTCAAGAGAATGGCACTTTTGTGACACACATACACAAAGGTGTTGACCATAGTCCACTGGCTTTAGGCTTTATGTGAGAATGACAGTCCTTGACTAGCAATGGGAATAACCCAAGAGGAAGAAAGGTTTTATAGTCATTCCCAGTCTTAAAAAGCATTGTTCTCTAAGCCATAACTTCTGTGACATCATTGTCATTTCCCCATCAATAAGCAGTGATGTCACAAGGCAAACATTAAAACTACAGGTACAAAATAAACAGTCAAAGCAGGTAAGCAGTGGGAAAAAAACCACGCAAACAATTTTCATGCAAATTTCCCCTAGTTATAACAAATGAAGGAAGGGGAAAAGTAGAAAAATAAATGATACATCTGCACAATTGATTCTAAATAGAATGTTTTTCAAAGCTCACCAAGAGACATCACTGAGTCTTTAACATTTGCTTTCATACTAATTTGTATCCTGTCAATTTACAAGCTATTTCAAACACCACCTTTATTTAATAAAAATGCAAAGCACAATGGGGAATTTATGTAAACAAGGTTGGCAAAATATCTTTGTAGGACATTGTGGAAGGAGTCGGGAAATGAATGAATGAATTAATGAATGAACATTTTAATACTTCAGTGTAACAGGGATATAGTCTAACAGAAACACTAGGCCTGACACTTTATTACCATATAAACATCCATAAAAGTGGACTTTGACAGAGTAAACCAGTCTCTGATCAACTCTAGGGTGGGAAGCCACATAGCTCCTCGAACTTTAAAAATATATGTTACAATGACACTACTAATTATTGTTATTCAAGAGTAAGATCATAATCAAAATACTTTTCACTCAAAAATCATTAAGCATTTAACAAAAATTATGGATCATTACTCTTAGAGCATGAGTGGAAGATCACAAGTCTACGTTTCAAAAAAGCATCTACTAATTTAAAATGTCTTAGCCAAGCGAACATTTAAAGCTAAAATGACCTAACTGGTCACAGGGCTTGTTGGAGTACAATAGAGAAAGAAGGAAAATTGGATTTTCTCCATGACAGATGAGTCTAGAAAAGCCCTATGGGAATTATTGTCTAGTGTTTTTCAAAAGATTTGCTTTTTTATTTCTTGATGGTGGGCAAAGAAAGGCTATTCAAAGAACCTGCTTCCGTTCCCTGCCTGGTAAAGCTGTCCACAAGACTACAGTGCTCCATTATTTAGATCCTCAAACCATGATTCTCGTGCTGGACTGAAATTAGCCCCAGCTGACTTAAGTCAGCAGCCATTCCAACCAAAGAATCCTTTCTACAAATGTATCATAGCCACACATGATGTTCTGGAGATACAAAATTGACAAAGGAACAATACTTTTATGTTATGGAGGTCAAGGGTACACTAAAAGTTCATTCATGCATCTATTATAGGCAGTTTTAAGCAGTATTTTGAAACAAACGAAAAGCAAACCAAACCAACAAACAAAGAACACACCAAAAAAAACCCTTGTTGGACATTGTAGCAACTGATCAGTCATTTATAGAAATGGTATTAATTATTCACTAGCCCTTTAGAAGTGTTGTATGTGTAGAGTCATACTATACGCTGTAGTCTATGCAGCCTCAAATTTCAAGAAAAGAAAAAGAACATCATAAATTCCGTTCCCAGCTCCATACTTAATAAACAAAAGGTCTTATTTTCCAGATTGATGAATAGTCTGTAATTCTCTTCACTTCACTGGGAGCTGCTGTAGACTCAGCATTTTCCAAAGCAGACTAATTATTTAGTTGTCCAAACACAATAGAAGAAAATTCACAGCTAACTACTACAACAGTAACCATCTTGAACAAAAGTGGCCAAATTCTGTTTCTTCACACCAGAAGGGTATCAGGAGATACGGATCTCCAAGGGCAATGTTTACATTCTAGGGTGTTAGCAAGACACAAGAGCTGGGTCAGAAAATAAATTACCTGTTTCGATAGAGCTCTGTGTAGCCACAGCCAGACTACTCCTTGCTCCCAAACTGTTTGAAAGCCACTTCAGATGTCTCTATTCTGTTGCTGCCTGCCAACTCAACATGCACACTGAGGGAGTGCTAGCACCCCTGAAGAGCTGCTTTTTTCAGACAGAAATGGTAGACAACTTTATGCCCTCCTTTATCAACTGGTTCTACACAGGGAGTACAAGAATTAACTATTTTAAGACCACAGGGGATATTTCCAGTTTCCTCAGCCCCTCACACCTGTAACCTGCATTTCTCCCTTACAGACAAAACACTTTCATATATAACCTCTATTATGCATTTGTATGTCACTGGTAATAGTAAGAAGAGTTTGGTTTCTAAGAAGGAAAGAAGGCATTTACAAGGGCGACTTTTCATTGCAAACTTACTGAAAGCCATGAAAAGACTTGCCGTGTTACAGGGAAATCCTGACGTGTGCCTGTCTCAGAGTGCCAGGACTCTTACTGGAATTATTAGACAAAATTAACATTCACCTCTCTTTTCCAGTGTCTCAATAAGGGCTTGCCATGACACACATTCGGAAAGTTAAAATAACCAAGTGGTTCAATTTACTAAAGTTACAGATACAACAGATTCAGGATTGATGGTGGTAAATGCACTGACTCAAGATGACTATTAACTATTAGCCTGTTACTCAGGACTAATAAATCCTGGGTTAATGCCTGACAAAGTTGGATACATAAACCTTTACAATAGATTCAGTATATAATAGGAATGCAGAAAGAGTTAAGTCATACAATGAAGGTGCAGTTCTTACCAAGAATGGTGTCCCTGTCTTGGGTGGCAGAAAAGGAGCACAGCCCATCAGTCATCCTTGTCTCTGTCTTTCTCTGCTGTCTGCTGCTGCTGGCCTCACTGCACCCACACTGTTGCCCCTGCACCCCCACTGTGCACCAAGAGATGTTACTCTCACGGGTTTATACCCTAGCCCCAGATGTCTCTGTCTTCTAGGTGATGTTTAGCATGACTTGGACAGAGAGTAGACTAATGTAGTCATATATGTTTAGCATGTGCTCTCTTTGGCTCATCAGCATTCTGAAGGGTATTAACCTTAATATTAAAATCACAGCTAATTAGGCAAAGGTCTTCACTTGGGCACTCTGGCCTTCAAATTCTCCTTTAAAGCTGGGTGTTTATGTTATTTTAGCCCTGCTTCATCAGTTTTAGCCAAAGCAGGACAACCTTACCTTCACGAGACTTCCTCTTTCAGCTCTTTTGCAAGCCAGCCTTGCAGGTCTTCATTTAACACAAACACCTGGTGATTGTAAATTATCTTGGTCCTGAAGCATACTAAAGCAACTTGCCTTTCTGTCCCAAGGTAAGCTAAGCAGTTAGCCTACCCAACTGAAGAATCCAAATCTTAGAGGCTTTTGGGTTACTCTGAGACAGAGTCTCAAAAGAACTCAAACCCCAGTCACCAAAATAAGAGACGGGTTTCTAGCGAAGCTCAGTATGCTGAGCTGATTTTTAAGATTCTCATTTAATTCAGTGCCTGAATCAGAGTCCACATAATTTTGAGAGATAACTATTGACCAAAGAATTCAGCATGTTAACTGCTTTGTAAGATTTTCCAGGAATCCATTTTTCCTCCACTTGGCTACCACTGTTTCTGACTTGAACGACAGGTCATTTCTGGAAGAGGAAAATTCTTCAAAAGAATTGACATCTATTCCACAAAAATGCCATCTGGTCCATAAAAGTAGAAGATACCCTAAGCTGTGTCACATACAGACCACCTGCCCACACAGCAGTGAAAAAACATCTAGGATGTGTTTAGTGGATGAGGCACACTCACATTGCATTTGTGAGAATGGAAACAGGGAGAACTGAGTTTGGATTAAACAAATGATCATATTATATTGCTTTATCTTACTCCTAAACTGTCTGCCTAAGAAAATTCTGAAAGTTTTCCCTGAAGCAGACAGAGTCAGTTTTAAAATGGAAGATCTCCTCAATGCTCTTAAGGAAAAATATGTATGTACAGCAAAGTTTCGGATACTTCTCATAGACAAAGGTATTTAGTTTCCTCATTTAGTGTCTATTTTAGTACTGAGAGGGCTGATTAAAGTAAGAAAAAGTACACTTTCAGCAAAAATTTCCATGATATCCAGTGTCCTTTAAATATCTGAAACAGTACTGAGCACTTAGTCTGCACTGTTACTCTCCTTTGCCATCTCAGAAGATGCAAAAGGAGTACAGAGAACAGTGCAGGTCAGAAAACAGATTTTAGGTAGCTGTCAAAGTGGAGTATGTCTGACAGACTGCTCAAGAGTGTGAAAAGCTGACAAACTGTGTGTGAGGCTCTTAATACAGATGCTCAGTACAAGAGGGAACCAGTGTCACACAAGTTAAGGTCCACCTGCATTTCCCAGGTTGCCTATAAATGCACGAACCTTGCCACTGCCACTGAAGCAGGCCTCTGTGCTATCCTCAATTTATCATAGAATCATAGAATCAGTCAGGGTTGGAAGGGACCATAAGGACCATCTAGTTCCAACCCCCCCTTCCATGCCCAGGGACACCCTACCCTAGATTAGGCTGGCCACAGCCTCATCCAGCCTGGCCTTAAACACCTCTACGGAGTGGTCCCAACCACCGACCTGGGCAACCTGTTCCAGGGCCTCATCACTCTCATGGTGAAGAACTTCCTCCTCACATCCAAACACATCATCTACAACACAGACATACATTCTTCTATAGGCACTGGTTCCCAAGCAAACAATCACTTATTCTGCATTCTACCTGGCTTAGTCTGACTACTTCTTCCTTCCTTTTTTAATTTATTTAAGTAACTATGATAGCTTTAACAAAATTTAAGCTAATGGTTAACCAGACAGATGAAATCTTCCTAAGTCTTGTTGTTGGAATGGCTCAGTGAAACATAAGCAATTTCAGTGAAGATCTGAGCCCCAAAGAAGACAGAGAAATAACTGATGCCGATGGCTTTCCTTATGTTCTTTCCTGCCACAAGTCTCATGCTTGCTTTGTAAAGTCAACAAATGATGACTGAGTGTTAATAGACAATCTCAGAAATTAGTTCATGTGTGTTTAAACCCACGAAGTAAACTTAACTTTTCATATATAAAAACTAGCAGCAAACTCTGTAATCAGACCTAGGCAACTGTGCAACTGTTTTAGCTAGGTGCATTAAGCAAACAAGCACTAACCTTGTCTTATGGTAATTATACATTCATCTGTTTCCCCCTTTTTTAACTGCTGAAGTCCTTCCTTCTCTTTGTGGGAGGGAACTACTCCAAAGAGGTTTGAAGGCTGATTTGTCCATGGTCTCCCAGCTTCAGTGGGATCACATCAGTGTAAAACTCAAGGGAATAAGTAGGGAAGCCAGATTTTTTGATAGACTGTTTCCACAAATTTTGGCTGCTCAGAGGAGAATGACCATGAATGACTGGAGCAGGATTGTCATAACAAAGTTGCTTCACGACTATAACTTTATATCTAGTTATAAGCCCATTTTGTACTATATTTCATACCTTACACAAAACCCATTTAAAATAAAAAGCCTTTGATTAATCTGGAATCTGAGCCACAATTAAAACTGTAAATATCATGTAAACATAAACTAAGCTTGAATGTAACTGGAAGGCTGACTAGTTCTGTAGCAATTGAACTCAGCTCATCCTCAGTCACTAACCCAGGGCTTGAAAAAATGAGAAAGATGCCACATGGAAAAATAGAATGACAACTGACTCAGTTCTAGCTACTCTGCCCTAATTGTATATCCTAATGTGGTCACTCTCTACCTACACATTTCACTTCAAGTGACATCACATAAAAGCATTTTAATAGATGCTTAGAGAATTACTCAGAAAGTTACCACCTGGGCTTTGTAAATTCACATCTTAGTACACGGCAATCATTCTTCAGGAAAGGTACACAGTATGACCTTGGATAAGTTACTTAGTCCATAAGGCTCGGCTTTTCACCCATAAAATTGGGGTGAGAAGAAAATTTTCTTCATTTGATGAGTGGGTTTTCAGCTGCAGGCACTTCAGGACAGAAAATAGTGCTTTGCAACATCCTAGTAAAATGAGGGTTCTACCAGCTACTGCCATACAAACACATGAAAGAACTCATTTATGTTTGTGATGACTGAATTGTCTGGATAGATAATTTGAGATAAATTACCTTTGTATCCATAACTATCAATGTGCAAAACTAAATCTAGGTGACCCCATCTGTTTTCCAAATCATTCTTTACTTTGGTTAACTTAATTTTTTTGTACAGGGTTCCATATAAATGTTAGATCATTTTTATTTCATTTGACATTCAGACTTTTTTTTTCCCTTAATGTATCTCTACCAGTTCCCCATTGCTGTTACTGCTATGCAACCATTTGCAACAAACCTGGGTGTCAAGAGAGCTGTTAGTCTCTACTTGCAGTGTCCCTCGAGCTTCAATAGAGCAAAATATGTATGTGACCCTCAGAATGATATCAAATGGGGTGCCTGGCACTAAGGTTTTGACAGGTTACCTGCCCTTGCTGAAGCTCTGTTATCTCTGTTAGTACATAGCATTGGAACTATGGAGTCTGTTGCTTTCTTCCCCTGGGGAATTAGCTGCACAATCAGAAGGAACATTTGTCATTACTGTTACAGTACCTTCCAGACTGCTGACACCCACCACAGAATGTAAGAGAAAGAAATATAAAAAAAGAGGAAAAAAAAAAATCCCACTGTACAGACAACACAAAAGCTTACAGTTGGGACCGTACAATCCAGGAACAGCTGAGCCATTAATTTCTCTGAAATGTCTCTGTCTTACAAAAAACCCACACTCCATACATATGGAAGCAAAATATTCCCTGCAAGCTTCCTAAAGGAAGAATTCTTTTTCACCATACCTCAGAACAGTTGCTTTTGTAAAACCCACATTCTAGTCTGAATTTTAAAAACTAAAAAGAAGAGAGAGAGAATGTCTCTGCTAATTTAAAAAACACACAAGTTGTTGCTATCAGGAGAAAAACAGTGTTTCCATTCCTGACCTTTACAGAGGTAAACCAAAAAGTAACTGATTTTTTTTTTTATATATACTAATAGCATTCTGTGTCTGTCCCTTGTATATTTTCTTTTAAACCTGCCATTTTGCTGTTGCAGCTGGGCTTGTCAGTTTTCAGCACTAATGGGTTGTGATATGGTGTCAGGGGAAGTCAACAATCAATGCTGGAAAAAGGGGCTATCACTGCTGACACAGCCAAGGATGGGAACACAATGGCCTTCGTTTGGAAAGAAACAGAAAAATCCTGAGTTATATCTTGCTTTGAAGATTAGTGGAGATTTAGCCCTCGCTGATCGAGCTATCACTTTTGCCCCTTCCTGCCTCACCCAATCCTCTCACCAGTCTCTAACATTATTCCACAGCTCACCCGAAAGACAGGTTTTCAGTTTAATGAAAAAAAAAAAAAAAGCAAAATGTTTTATAGTAAACATTTTAGAGGACTATAGTTCACATTTTTGTTTATAGCTGTTACAGTTATTTGCTTTTAAAAAGAAAAGGCGGGGGGGGAGGAAAAATAAATTTTAAAAAAGACTGCACGCTGTACACCTATGGAGTGGCATAACAGGAAAAAAAATTGGATGCCTTTTCCACTGCCTCAGCACAAATCAGATCAGTGCTGAGCTTTTCAGCTCCAGCTGAACTCAACATAAGCAATGGACACTCAGCAGCTGTTAAATCAGGTGCCACAGACAGAATTATGAAAGATACATAATGTTCAAAGACATTCTACAAAAATAATGGCAATATTATTTATTTCCATAACTTCATGTCAGAAAACTTGACTAGTTTTGAGTCTCTCAGAGTCCTAGTGAGACAGGGAGACAGTGTGGTTATTTCAGTTTCCGGATGAGGAAACTGTGACAAGTACATTCTTTAATATAATACTAGGATCATAGGCAAGAACTGAAATCAGAAGTCATTGGCATAAAGATGTTACCAGACTTCACAGCTTCCTCCCCTCAATACTTAAGACTGTCTGGTGTCATTATGGATCTTTTAATATTAGCAGGTAAAAGGCCAATCACAGATCTTCCTCTTCTTTTAATGAAAGAGACTGAGATTGATTTCAGAAAATTAAACATTTTCAAAGTAAACAGGACTAACTGAATCTTGCCTCTTCCAGGCCAAGAAATTAGCTTCTCAAAGATATACTACCCAACTCCACAGATAGCCTCAGAATATACTTTCCAAAGATAAATCCTTTTTTTTTTTTTTTTTTTTTTAGCAAGTTGTAGCCCTGAAAGAGGACTCATATTTGCTCTTCCATTGATTCAAAATTTAATTCCGGAATCACAGTCTACCTTCACAAAAATCCAGTTGCACAGATGGTTTTCTTCAGGCATGAGGACATTACAAGGCCACATCAATAAAAGCAAAATGAGGGAAAAGAACTGCTAAGAACAGAAAAGGAAGGAAAACCAGCAGCAGTGAGACACCTGGGATGACAGTGGAAGGAATCAGAAAAAACCTCAGGAGATGCTGAGGTTTTTCAGGGTGACTTCTTTCTACGCAAGGCATTTTTTTCTCCAGCTAATTTCTCCACCAGTCTTTAGACAAAAAGTAGAACTAAGGAAAGAAACAAGAAGGGGGGATCTTTTTCACAGTGTTTCTCCTCATTCTTGCCTCTTACATTCCACAACCCATGCTGCCAAAAACTGTCTGTTAAATGTTGTTTGCAGGCCATCACTGGGTGCTAAATTTGCAATGTCATTACTAAGCCACACAGCTCTTAGAACATTCCTACTATAGCACAATTTTGACTCCAGTCCTTAAATAACAGCAAAAAGCTGTTCCAAAACACTTGTTGGAAACACACATTTGCTTTGGCCATTTATTCCAGTGAAATACAGAGCAGCCCCTGGGAACATGACTGACATAGGAGATCCTACAGGATATAGAAGTCTCTGAAAGCACTTCAAAGATAATTGTGAAAATCTCTTCTCTCTCCCGATGTTGCACTGCAGCAGGAGAGTCAGGGCTTAAGGATCAGACCCCAAGCCCACTGAAATGAATGAGTCTCTTCCCACTCCAGTGGGCTTTCAGTCATGCTGAAAGGACAGGATGCTTGAAGGAGAGGTGAAGAGAAAGTGACATGAGAGGCAGTTCAAGAACACTGTAACACGTGATTTTTACCATATGAAAACCCAAACTAAAAAATAATATATTCACAGAGTTTATTTTATCTACATAATGGAGACATGGCCAGTCTCTCATGTCCACAGCTAGACAGAGTCTGCAGAGAAAAGAGTCATGCATCATCAATAAGTGCTTGACAAATAACCAAAGTGAAGAAGGGAAATAAAAGCAATGTTTGCAAACATGAACCTGAGAGAAGCAACAAAGCTTCACCCATCAGGATACATGGGAAGGAAAACTATGACAACCTTAAAGTGCAATTTTACATTCCAGAGACAATTTTACATTCCAGGTTAATCAGCCAAAAGCAGCCATACCTCTTCCCCTGTCACTGTCTAATTCATTACTTCTATCTAAGAAAACACAGAGAAGGAGCATCAATCCCACCTGTGCTATGAAGGAAAAGGAGAAAAGGTCATGGAGCTAAATCCTATAAAACACCTTAAAAACTGAAATGAGTCCTTACAAAAACCTAATTGAAATTGACTTGAAGCTGAATCCTGTGACCTGGATGGGTAAGATGGTCCAAAGGACTGTAGACAGCAGGTAATGATGGGATGTATTGAGCTGGTTTGCTGCAGGAGTACGTTTTTGGTCTATCGTTATTTAGTATCTCAATTAATGACACAGAAAAGGAGGTAAATAGCACATTAATGAAATTCACAAATGGCAATAAACCAGGAGGCTTGCAAATGTCAGAGACGATAGGAATAATATAAGTGGAAACTAACAAGGTTAGATAAGTAGGCAGGCAATAAAATGACATTCAACTTGGAAAAATGCAGACTAATACATCGGGGGAAAATAATCAGAAACATAGATGGTCTATGAGAAAGCAAAACCTGGAAAGCATATGCACAGAAAGATATATGTATAGATGACAGCAAATAACAAATTGAATGAGTTCTTAAGGAGATATATCAGTTAAAAAGACTGATGCAATTTTAAGCTGTGTATGCAGGAGAATAACGTCAGAAGAGGGAAACTATTGTCTATGCATCTGGGAAGACTTCTGCTGAATGCTGCATCCACTTCTAGACACCTCCATTTCAGAAGGATGCCAGCATGCTGGAAAACACTTCAGAGAAGAGCAACAAAAACGATTAGACAAAGAAGAGGATTGATTTATTCATTTAGGTGACAAGGGCAAAATGATAACTGTCTAGAAATACACAAAAGATAAACAAAGACAATGGAGAGGAATTTCAAGTATGCTAATACACAGTAGTACAGATAAATGTTATGGGATGAAACTAAGGAAGAGCAAAATTTGGACAAAATTTCTCAGAAACCACTTGATTCAGTCTAGCAGGTAATTTTCAAATGGAGGATAAAAAGTCCCATCAAACAAAGTTTTTGAAACTTGAGAGGATAAAGTACTGAAAGGCAAACTCTAGTGAACAATTGTGCACTTGCAGTAAGTGCACCTGGCCTAAGCTACCTGGCCTAAGAGGTAATTATTCATTTTTAAACTCCCTGACACTGTGACTGTCCCAACTCACAGCCCCATTAGCGGGTTTGCTCTTTTAACACATTCATACATATGGTGGTGCTTTTCATGGGAATGCATATCATATATGTTTCAGAAGCTGTCCGAAGTCTAATTGTAGAGTAAAACCTGAGTGCATACACTATTTAAAGTAGTGACAGAGATGATCAGACGTGTGAACTGGTGTTTTAGTGATGTGATTCCTCAGTGTAAAGTTATTTTGTATATTAAAAGGAAAATGTGATTAAGTTATTTATTTGTTTATTCATGCCTACTGCCTTTTAGTTTTCATATTTTTCATACCTTTATTCATTTTCAGGTAATGCACTGGAACTTTCCTTGTTACAGTAGAGGTCTAATCACAGTGAAAAAAAAAGTATTTAATGCTGAAGTACATTGTAATGCTGCAAGAACTTGGTGTTAAAAGTTACAGGGAAACAAAGACTGAAAGCAGTATGTGAGTTCAGAGATACCTAGATATCATTTTCCTTTTATAGAAGAATGTGACTTTATCAATACGGTGATCTCTGTGGGTGTATTTACATATACATACTTCACAAAGTTTCCCGGTGGTTTTATGCCACCCAGGTAAGTCCCCTTTTATGAATGTCTACCATGGTCTTTACAAAAACTGTTTCCACATTTTTCCGAGGAGAACAAAGAGGTTAAAGGTTTTTCAAAGTTTTCCTGTCCTTCTCACTTTCCCTAGGGGTGGTTGGAGAGCTGAGGAAGGAGGAAAGCTTATTGAGAAGAAAGCTCCTGTTTTTACTGTAATAAAAGGTGGCAATCTTATCGTGTATAGATGCTCAAATGATGTACAGACAAAGGATGTTTGCAGTGAAGATTGCCATAGGCAAAACAGCAGATCTAATCAAAAGCTTTACACGCATGGATGTAGCCAGCCGGTGGGAAAAGAAAGCACTACACAGAATCTGAAACTGTTCTTGTGTCTCTCCATAGTTTCCCCATCAGAGCATAGAAGAAACCGGGAGCCTGGTATTTCAGAGAGAGGTGTCTAGTCATTGCACTACCCCTATGACTGTGTCATAGCAAACTACTAACATAACAGTGGCTTTACTTCTTTACTTTTTCACACACTGTTACCTATCTCCTATCAGCAGTCAGTAGCATTTGTATGGAAAGTGATGTAAAAATACTTCTATTGAACAAAAAAAATTACAGACCAAATATGTTTTTTAAAACCCAAAAAACCAAAAACTTTAGAATACTGGCTTTTTAAAAACTGTCAAACTGATGAATGTATATACAACCTCAGGCTCCCCAGGATTACTGAAAGACAGGACACAACGAGAAGTAAAGCACTCTTAGCTACAGCTACCACAGAGTTTCTCCTTTGGCTCACTGTAACATGCTAACCTAGGTGTCCTAGAATAGCACAATCTTGTGTGCTACATAAACTCAGAACAATGAGTGAGAACAATGAAGCACAGCTAAATTTGTTAAGGTTCTGTAGCAGACACACCTCAGCATTTTTTCCTGTTAATTTTTGTTAATTTGACTGGGGTATAAGGGTGTTTTATTTACCAACACAGGCATTTTCACGTGCCTTTTTTTTTTTTTTTTCTAGAGCTGTCAAAGAACAGACAGTCTGTAAGTCACTGCATGGGGGTTTGTTTGGCACTTGTAGGGTTTTTTTCTGTATGCCCTTGCCCGTCTTGTCTATTTAGACTAAATTCTTCGGGTAGCAGGACACAGTACCACAATTTACATGGTGCCAAGCACAATGAGATCCAGCTTTTACTGGGTGATGTGAATTGCCATGAAGCAATGAGTAAATAATAACAATAATAAGAACTTACCACACATAACTGTTGCAGAAAGCCTGCAGAAACCAAGGGGGTAAGCTGGCAGGAGGAACCCCACTGCACTTCTCTGTCTGATAGGTGATGGCATTTGATTGCAGACACCTCTCCTTCCTCCAGTGTCTTCATTCTTAACATCTAACATAAAATGCATCCCTGGGTGCAGAGAACAAATCTCACCCACTAGATCTACCTTGGCTCAACACGGCAGTAACTGCAGCTCCTCCAGCCCTTTCAGCCCCTCCAGGTGTCAGCATGAAGAGCTGTGCTGTCTGCCCAGTGCGAGACAGGCAACAGGATGTTTAACGGTCTACACTGTGTCCAAGCCAGACACATGAGCTGAAACTCTGTCTCTCCACATGCAGCTCGGATATCTGGCAAGTCTCAGCGAGACACATTTTTGTGTTGGCCTCCTTTCCTTATTTCTAGGCCCAGTGCTCATATTCAAGGGAGCAGAAAATGCGGGGGGGGG
>VWZI01012088.1:305041-330871 GCA_013396835.1 Psilopogon haemacephalus
CTCCAGGTGGGGTTTGACAAGAGCAGAGTAAAGGGGGAGAATCACCTCCCTTGCCCTGCTGGTACCTGCTGGTAATGCCTCTCTTAATGCAGCCCAGGACACAGTTGCTGTCTTGGCTGTGTGTGCACACTGCAGGCTCATGTTGAGCTTCTCATCCACCCAGACCCCCAGGTCCTTTTCCTCAGAGCTGCTCTCCAGCCACTCACCACCCAGCCTGTATTTGTGCTTGGGATTGCAGCGACCCAGGTGCAGGACCTTACACTTGGCCTTGTTAAATTTCATGAGGTTAGCCTGGGCCCACCTCTCCAGCCTGTCCAGGTCCCTCTGGATGGCATCCCTCCCCTCCAGCAAGTCAACTGTGCCACACAGCTTGGTGTCATCTGCAAACTTGCTGAGGGTGCACTCGATTCCTCTGTCCATGTCACTGACAAAATGCAAAGCCAAATGACAGAAAAACCATGGGCAATTGCAATTGAGACTGGGCATACTGTTGAACTCTTGGACACGGTTGTTTGAATTATGGTAGGTTATTCTCCATGATCTGCATGTGGACATTGGATCAAGACAGGAATCCTCAAGAATTAGTGGAGGTAGAGATAAAACGAGGGCGTGAATGGGGCAGTTCACTTTAGATCCTGTGCCTTGGGAGTTGGCAAAGATATCCATTCTCTCCAGCCTACTACATACAGGATCATCACCAAAACCATTCACCAAACACACAGAATTGCTACACATTTGTCCAGATGCAAGATGTGTAGAGCTTTGCCTACTGATTGAGGGCACACAGATAGCAATATCTTGTTCTGGAGAACTTGTAAAAGCCTCTTTCTGTTTTTACAGATGGTAAGGGCTGTGTCACATATTCTGAGGCTACCCATCTGGCATTTGCCTGACAGACATGTAGAAGGTTGTAGTACTATATGTCACAGCAGTGAACTGCCTCCTTCAGGAAGGTGTGTCTTGTATGAAATTAGTCACTGAGATGTGCCAGAAATGTAATTAACATAGGAGGAATGGGCAGGAGCAAAGGCAGAATCAGTCAGTTTTCTCAGAAATTATGCCTATTTTGAATAAGGCATGGAATTCCCTGGCAGACAGCAACACCTGAGAAAGCTCCACAGTGGGGGGGAGAAAAAAAAATAATAAAAAAATAATAAAATTAAATTAAATTAAAACAAACAAACAAAAACACCCAAAGCTAAACCAGCATGTTTTTTCCAGCCGGGGTGAAAAAGGATAAGCAAAAGATGCTCCTTCTAAGGAACTCTTTGGGCAAATTTGCTTTACAGTTAAACATTGAAAAGACACCTAAACATGGTTGTCTGGAACCTGCGTAAGAGAGGTACAGCTGGCTGCCTCTTCTGTCCATGGCAGAGGAGGGAATTTGGGCTCTCTAGTGGATGATTTGCAAACATCCCAAAGAGAGCTCTTCTTTACTCTGGGGGGCTGGAGGCTCAGTTAGAGAATAAATTCAGTCATTATTTTGTGTGGTGCATATATTCTCCATAGTGTACCATGCCTGGTACCTGTATTGTTTTCCTCATTCATCATACACTGGGCATGCATTAGTGACTGCACTGTAGGAAGCTCTATTCTTCTTGCTAAATTGCACACATCTACCTGACAGAAGCCCACATGTTGTCCCAATAAGGGCCAAGGCTTAACTGTCTCTTAGTAGTGTGGTGCAGAAGCACATATTATACAACTACGCTCTGTGTTCAAACAAGCCACTACCTCAGATTGTAGCTGTTGCAAACCAGGATGGCAGCTGTCTGTGGATATAATCACCACTGAAGACATACTGCCAGGGCTTCTGTGTCCTGCTTGCACAGCTAGGGGCAGAGCACTCAAATATTTCTAAAGCGAGATATGCAAATGCCTCTGGAATGAAGCCTTTTACAGTTCTGCTCTCATTAACCTGATTTGCATATGTAAATGACCTCTTGCCACATGATAATGAGGTCTGCTCATGCAGAGATGTTTGGCATATAAGGAGAGGGTTTTCAGTGACAATCAGAGCATTTTGGCCAAAGCAGCTGGAACAGTTACAGGACCAAGAATGAAACAGTTACAGGACCAAGAATGAGGGAGAGGCAGGATCCAGGGATAACAGGGCAAAGAAGCAGAAGGAAGCCAAAGAAAATAAAATGTTGCAGATGCCTATTCTAAATGCCCATGGTGTCTGCAGTTCAAATGCCTTATTGGAGCAATTTCATAGAGGAGCCTGTGAAATGAAAAAAGCTGAAGGACGCTGAGAATTGGGAAGTGACCTGTGGCATGGAGCTACCCAGAGAACAGCGTCTGTCTTGCTATCTCTGAGGAGCAAGTGCATGGTCTAGCATTCACTAGCAGCCTGTTCCACCTACTTCTGTGAGCACCATCCCAGACAATGCAGAGCTGGACACATGGTGGCAGGTCAATCATTCACAACTAGTCCCTGCTTTGGGCATTTCTCTATAAATAACTCCATGCAACCAGCACAGTCATCTAGAGGTGACATTTCTCACCACAACATATTGCTTAGCTTCTCATCAGGGATATTTCATACCAATACCATGGTTAGTGCATGTGGAGGCAAGACAAAATCCTTCCTAGGTTACCTTCCTTCAATACTGTACCACTTTCAGAGAAGAATTGACTGCTCATCTCTTTCAATATCTGTCTTCCTACTTGACATGTTTAACTCTTGGTTCCTGGTCCTGGTACACCACGCTCAGCTACTAAGGATTTTCTGATTCACAGCTTTCCAAAACCTACCTATGAAACACCATCCTAATACAGCTAAGAAAAAATGAGTGATCAGTTCCACTCAGAATTTGGGTACTCAGTTCTTTCAGGTAGGACCGTCCTTTCAGAGGAAATGGCTGTAGAATCAGGTTGTCTAAAGGCCAGCTAGGACCCAGCGTGGCTAGTAGTTGCCAAAAAAAAAAAATAATTGTGGGCTAACTCAGGATTTGCCTGCATAAAAGCTTTCATATGTCCAGTCCGTTGACTAGCAATTAGTAGTGATACCTGAGAAGTTGGATGTGGTTGTTCTCTTTTTGTTGTTCAAAATAGTAGCAAATATCCAGGGCTTTGTTCATAGTTAGTAAGCAACCAAACTGAGGTTAAAAGAAAAGACAGTAGGGATATACATCACAGCCAATAAACAAGAAAATGTGATCCTATCTTTGTGAACTAGACAGAGTTAGCTAAATTAAATTAAAATGACAGTGAAGGCAAAGCAACTTGGATATTAGATTAATTTAGGAAGTTGAATTCAAGCCCATAGAGGAAATTAGTTCATCTCATGACTACTTTGGTTCACTCCCACTCATACCAAAGGGAAGATAATGCATATGGTAGACAGAGAAACTTGACATGCCTGTATTTTATTACCTGTCCACTGCTGATAGAAACATATGCAGTGTGACTACAAGTAATGGTTAACTTCAAAGCACTACAGACTGATTGTTGAAGGTGCCCCATCCTTTCTGCAAGTCAGTGGGTAGTTCCTGGAGCAGCCACTGGCCCAAGCCCAACTCATCTGTATTCCACCCTTCACAATGTGGCTATTACCTGAAAAAACAATGGTATAATGCCTCCCTATCATGTCCACCAGCTTAAACATGAGATTCAATCTTACTGTCAGTATTGTGTTTCTCAGTCAGTAACATCATCAAGAGTCATGATTGTCCCTTCCTAAAAAAGGGATGGTCTGGACCCAGATTTTCTAAGATTATGTCTCAAAGCTCTCTCAACACCAAGCGCTCAGTTTTTAACAAAAGTAAGTCTTCCACATCTACACTAATATTAATTTGTTTGGTGGTTGTAAGGGAAGAGTAATGTGCAGAACGACCTACAAATGAGTAGTGTCTGAAGAGCATTGTCTGGGCCTGGTGGCTTATTCATATAAATAAATCAGGATCTGGCAGAGCACACAGGGTCCTTTGAGTGTTTCTATATAGCCTGTCTGAGCAGCAAGCCCTTAACCACACACTCAAACAACCTTTGGGAGCACTCAGTCAATTTGGGCAACTAACAACCTGTCCTAAAACTGAGCCTTCAAGCATTTGCCATTCAGAAAAGGCTGTCAGCCAACTAAGCCAAAAGCTCATGGAAATTCTCTCATTTATAAGATGCCATCTTTGAAACACCTTTTGTTTAGCTTTATTTTTAATTGTTCAGTAAGCAGTCTTTTTTTCCCCCCCTTATTTTTAGGGACTTTAATCAGAGAAAAATTTTTATGAGGCTATTGCAAGAGAAGGCCTTTAATTAATTCCAGACTTTTCCTCTCTCTTTTGTTCAGCTTAGGTATACCATCTACATACCTGTCTATAACTGAGGTAAAAATCCCATGAGACTTCTAAGAAGCTTGGTTCATCTTTCATTAGATCACAGCAGAACTGAGCCATATTCTCTCATTGCTAGACATTTTTTGAACTAGGCTTTTCTCAGTCTCACTGGGGTATGTATGTGAGCTGGAAAGCTTCACAAGGCATTAAGATTTTATGAGGGCCTAATTCTGTTCTCTCCTACACTGCCCTGAATTTTCAGTGCACAGTGCCTCCACTTCAGTGTCTCATAACTGAGATTATAGCAAGTCTCTGAGTAGCCAAGCTCCACTGAATGGAGACTATCTAAAAAATGGTGTTCTAGCCACACAACTTGTGATTTTTATCTTGAGCAGGCAAAAGTTTAATGTCATTACTTCACTGCTATTAGATAAGTGTTTTAAGAGATAGTGAAGATATTTTGGCTCACAGCAAAATATTTTCTTCCAAACATATTTGGGTTTTTTAATTTGTTTTAGCAAAAAAAACCAGACAAACAAATAAAAAACCAAAACAAAACACTAAGAGGGCATTTTGGGAGACCTTATCTTGTATTGAATAGTAAATACTTCTCATTTATTTTGCCAAGGCTAGGTTGTATCTGGTGCTTCTGTGTGAAGTCATGCAGGAGCCACAGAATTCTTCCCTTCTTGGTTTGTCCTATGCCAGGATATAATGCAGACTTTGTGCTTTCATGGTAGGTATCAGTTCAGAACAGGACATGGACATCTTGTGGACCTGGCATCACCAAAGACTTTTGCTCAACATGCATTAGAAGAACACACAAGACAAAAAAATTACATCATAGAATCAGTTCCCTGCCCTTGCGAAGACCTGTAGGCACCTCACTTTCTCCTGTTCCTGTTTGTAGCATACAATTTAGTCACCAAAAGAATAAGTGCTGTGTAAGTAAAGTAGTTAATGAGAAACAGAGTAGATGGAGGAGTTCTTAATTAAGTAATTAGACAAATAAGAAGGGAGAGGATTGCATGATACAAAGTGATGAATGGAATAGGAAAAGTAGGTCAGGAATTTCTGTTCTCCCTATATTGTGATGCAAGAGCAAAATGACATGCAATAGAGTTCAGAGGTGAGAAATTCAAAGCTAATGAGGGAATGGTGTCATGTAACCGGTAATTATCTGTTGGAAGCCTTTCGCTCCTAGAACTCCCTGATGCCAAGAATTTATCAAGTTTAGCATTAAGACTAAACTATCCAGAACTATCATAGTTAGAGATAATAACAGCTTTACCAAGTAGATTAAACCTTGTGTCTGGTTTTAATACAGTCTTAAGTATCAGGAGAACTTCTTCAGCTTTGACTGGTCTGAAGACCTCAATAGAGGAAGGATCTAGAAGAGGGCCACGAAAGTGATTGGACAATTAGAGCACCTCTGCAGTGAAGATGGGCTGAGGGAGCTGGGGTTGTTCAGCCTGGAGAAGAGAAGCCTGGCTCTAGGGAGACCTAATTGTAGCCTTTCAGTACCCAAAGGATGAAGAGAGACTGTTTACAAAGGCCTGCAGCAATAGGACGAGGGGCAATGGCTTCAAATGAGAGAAGAGCGGATTTAGGTTGGATATTAAGAACAAGTTCTTTACTTTGAGGGTGGTAGAAAACTGGAACAGGTTTCCCAGGGAGATAGTTGAGGCCTCTTCCCTCAATATATTCAAGGTGAGACTTGACAGGCCTATAGACAACCTGATCTAGTGGAGGATGACTCTGATGACTGCGGAGGGGGGTGGACTAGATATCCTTTGGAGGTCTCTTCCAGTCCAGCCCATTCAATGATTCTACAATTCTATGATTCTATGACACCTTCCATTAGCTGTGTGGTAACGGTCTTCATCTAAGATAAGTCACTGGAGCAGAGAGATATAAGCATGGTGAGTCTTGTACTGTTCTGTCTGTAGAAAAGTCTCATTTATATTTGGTCCAGAGTGCAAGACAAAGTCCCATCCCAGGGACATTTACAGGATAGACTTGCCGTAAGAGCTACAGTCCCCTGCAAAGCAACACAGCAATGAATGCTATTTCTCTGAAGCCATAGGAGATATCTGGCTGGAGGAGGACTTGCCCTCTGCAACGTGTGGCAGCATTCTCAGTGTGATTTTCAGAGGAACCTGTTACCTGTCTTGGGAAATGGGCCATCTATAAGCTCCTGGGATTCTTCTCATGTCACCAGCCAGCTCAAAGATCTGAGGCCTCATTTTTGCTGCTGTTCCACCAGAGTGGATTTGCTGCCAATGCACTTTTCTTTGTGCACCTTACATATTATTCAGATATTCAAAGCCAGCTCTCTCAAGCAGACCCAAATGGCACATTTAAATCAGATATAAACCATAAATTTGCCAAGGACAAGCTGCTTTGTATTTTCAATAAACTTTTGGTTCATGTTTTTTAAGTGTGCTATAGAGTTTTACACACTTTCATCAAAAACAGATGATTTGATTATTTTCTATATTCATAGTACAACCTTGCTTTGCCTGCATGTTTACAGCAGCAATTAAAATAGATGAAAGTCATCTTGTGATTCAGAAGGATCAGGGTAATCACATCCACCAGCAGCAAAACACCAGCAAAATTTTCAGCCCATTCCAGAAAGAGACACAAGAAGAAAACCATCAAGAATCAAAACTACTGGATACAGTTGTATTACCTGGAGCACATTGATGGAGGTCTCTTAGAGCCTGGTAGCATTCCTTGTGTCTAAGGTAATGACAGTGACTGACTTCCTGTCATATTTGTATGAGAGCTACCTGATGAAACTGACAGCACCAATGTCAATTCCGCTGGCACTTAAATTTAGAAATTATTTCTGTATTCCCAAATCAGTGCGTTTTCTTTCCTCCTGGAGAGAGCCTTTCAGGGTGTTGAGCTCTGGGATTCACTCACATGCACTTCCTGACATGGGATGTTGAAATGCAGTTACACAGTAAAGGAATCTGCCTTCAGTATTAATATGAAAACATTAATATGAAACATCTATATCTTAAGAGAGGATAATTAAAAACAAAACCAAACTAAAAACAACCAACCATGTTTGAAGGAAAACAGCTCAGGAAAAAACACATCTCATCAAAATACTTAAGTGTTGTTAAAAGACAATGCCAGACAGGGGAACGAAGAGCAGCACAAGATTAGGACTGCAGCAGTATAGAGTCTTTCACAAGAAAGGCAACTTTTGGAGCTCTTCAACCTGATACAGGCTTCTACAGGCATGTATAGAGATGCTAGTTCAGCCTGCAGGGTGTCAGACTTTGGTCTTAAAGTGAAACAAATGTATGCACCAAGTTCTTGATACTTCATCAACCAATTATCTTCATAGTTTGTTCCTCCTGTGAGGCAGAAGTAATACCTTTGGTTGCTGTCTTATGTAATTTTTAAAACTTTCACAGGAAAAAGCCATAATTTACAAACTGGCTTGGGAAGGTATCCTGGCTAAGCACAACCAATATGCTGGAGATGGTGTGTCCCTGAATCTCTCCTGGAAGTTTCTGTATCCGTGAGGCCTGATTTTTATGTGCAGCATCATTATAGAGGCAAGATTTCAAACACTGCATTTGCCAACTAATTTTGTTCTCCACAGTGACTTTTTTTTTTTCTAAAGTCTTTAGCCACACATGCCAAACCATGTGTAAGATGGTGTCCAGCAATGCATTTCATTTGCAAAGTTATATTTATCAGTGTCAAAGTTACATTTATCAGTCCTAAGTAAGATCCACCCTGCTCTAGGGAAAATAAATAAGCAGAGGAAACCTTTCTAGAAAAACAATCTGAGCTTTCTGAGAGGTCATGGCAACAAACTGGCAACAAAGTGGTAAATAGACTTCCACAACCATCTTCTATAATTCTAAGGTGAATTTTGGCCTGTTTCCTCCTGAATACATATTTGGTGATAACAGCTCTGTGAAATATTTGTAATGTCTTTGCTTTGGGTATCATTGATGTTACGCACACAGACAACCATCTGTACTTTTTATTCGACAGAAGGCTCAAAAAAAGGTAGTGTCTCCGTTGTGAGCTCCGTTATTGGTGAACGGGAGACTTTTCCAGAATTTCCATTTATGATTGCTAGTCCATGTAGGACTAATTTGTGCTTCCAATACAACCTGAGACTATGCCTAGCCCCAGAAATTACTTCAGCTGATCAAAGTAGTTTCACAAAATAGTTGCTTATCTCTGTTTCTGTCAAGGAATAGGAAGCAATTTGCACAGTTAAGTGATATGGAAAAGCCACTCTAAGCCTCAAATTGTGAGACTTTGAAGATGCCTTAAAAAGAGGATGCCTTGCAATGAGAAAAATTAAATGTGCATCTCAAAAAATTCTGTTAACAATAAATTGAAACAACTTCACTAAAACACGCTTTTACAGTAGCTTTCTGTTGCTCTATGCACAAAAATACAAACACCTATGTGCATACAAGGGAAGGGAGAAACTACACTGCAATTTGGGGAATTCAATTACTCATTCCAGTACATTGCATTCACAATTTTATCATGAAGTAATACAATCTTGTCAAATTTCATTCCTCACCAGCATTTCAATGGCTTCAAATGAGACTCATCTACAAGAATGTATTTCTAGTTTCTAGGCATGTTTCAGGTAGATTTTTTGAGTGAAGAGACGAAAATGTATTTTCTCTTGTTCACATGTAAGTGCAAAATCAGCTTTTCTCTCAAGCACTACAGATAATCATGAACAGCTCAAAATCTCATCGATGGGCATAGGTTGCCCATTTCAAGAAAAGCTGAAATGAGGGAAAGAAAAATGAGGGGGAGAGCAATGTTTTATGCTGGTTTGTCTTTTATTTTATTGCTAGAAACTGCTGTCTCTTTACATTCTCTTCTTCTGAAAAACAGGTTGTGCTCAGTGGCTAAATCTGTCCTCTCAAGGGAGCATGCATTAACTACTGCAGCAGCAGAGGTGGAGGCAGCCCAAGCCCAGAGTCAGGCTCAGCTAGTAATCAGCCCTTTTATTAATAGCAAGAACTCAGTTCTAACTTCTTGTTTTATTGCTCTCTTATAACAAGGGAAATGGGAAAAATAAACTAAGTTACAAGAGCTGAATGATAAATTATGATTAAGAATATAAAGCTGAGACAGAAAGAATTAATTACTTAAATATTTGCTCATCTCTGTTCATCGGTGTTCACGTTAACTTCTTATGTTGTTTTAACCTTCTTTGCTCTGCTTTCAGGTCTGTAGCTTTGAAGCTTCTATAGTACTTTATCATTAGGATGTGGTGACAATCTCAATTTTGTGACTAACACAGAAACTTTGATCAGTCTTAGTCCTTAAATTTGGCCCTATTGTCTCTTTCTTCTGTTCACTAGCACTGTAGAAAGCTTGACAGAGCACTGAGTAGGCGATTTAGAGACAGCTCTGGATTCTTCTGTACTTCCTTTATTAAATGGAGCAATATATTTAATTAATTCACCATAAGTAGCCTGGATGCAGCCCTCATCATTAAGTTTGTCAGCTGTCCACATCTGGACTGGTATTGCTTTCCAGATCTACCAGCTCAAAGGCCATATCCTATTATTCATAAGCCTTATGTCTCTATGCCAGTTCCCCTTTCTCTGTTCCACTGAAGGTAGGATGTAAAAACATCCATGTTTTCCCTTTAGCTTTTCTCAGAGGGGTATTTCCCACTTGAGAGGAGCACAGGAAACATAACATAGCCAGAGATATGTCACCTACATGGAACTCAAATGCACAGAAGAAGAAGGAAATCTGAGAAATGCAGTCTCAGCAGGCACAGCAAAATGGTAAAGAAAATATTAAGGTGAGTAGCTGAAACAGACTCTCCTGGGAACAGGCATGAAGCCACATAGTGTAAGGAACTAGCTTTAGTAAGGAATTAGCTTTAGTATCCTGTGTGCCTAGAGAACATAGTGCACATGCATGAACATTGTCCCAGATCTGGAGACCTAAAAGTCTAGTAAAGTTTCAGACTTTTGGTTTAGTTATTTATGCAAGGGACTTTGAGTAATTTTTCAGCTTTGTTTTGGGTGTATTTTTTTGGTGCTGGAGAGATCAGAAATATCCTGGAATTCACTATCCATATTATGTTTATGAGTCAAACTTCCATTATTAGGTAGAACATTTAATTTTGAGGGTAGCCGAAATGAAAATATAAAATCTGGATTAAAAAAAAGTCCTACTAAGCACAGTGGGTAGAATGTGTGGGCAGGTCTAACAAACACTGACAGTCAGAACTCCGTATGCTGTCTCTTCTACCATTTATATTCATCACTCTTCATAAAATGAGATTTGAGGATAGTTGGCCAGCCCATCCCACAAGTATAGAAGTCACAGCTATTTAATAAGTGCATTTTCCAAGAGCCATCACAGGGTTTGTATGGGTAAAGTGCAATCTATGTCACGCGTTCCTGCTAATGACCTAAAGGACTGTGCTCTCAGCAGAAGGGAAAAATTAATCTTCACCACAATTCTTCCATTCCTCAAACTTCTTTTCAGCAAAGATATAAATTGTGCCAAATATCTATCAGTTTTATGATGACAAGACCATCAAACTTGTTTCATGAAACACCCTCCTCCCCTCTTACAACTGTCTAAACAAGATTTTTCCATTTAGTACCCTATCAATCCAGCGTTATGATTATTCAGTAACTGAGGGGATCTCTTGTATTTAAATATTAATGTTTGTGTAGTTATTAAAGTATTTGATGATTTGTCCAGGGGCACCGTAAAATTAAATATAGCATGTCATTTATGGTAATACAGAGGAGAATAATAAAAAGTCTTTTTCATTCTGGTTTTGTGTCTGGCTCTGCATGTTACTTTTACTGCTTTTTTGATGGTTTGGGGTATTGTACGGCTTTAAACCCTTTTAAAAGTAGGATTTCAGAGCATATTGTTAGGAGCATATAAAAGATTATCTCCCAAGTTATGACTTTGTGTTGCTGTGTGTGAGCTGTTGTCTGACAGTTATACTGCTAAAGGGGAAGGCAGTTTTCAAAAAAAATACTTATCATGTATTAGATGTAGCAGTACTGTAAGTCCATAAATATTTTGGAAACCTCATGTTGATCCACACTATATTTGCCTTCAGAAACCATCTCAGAATACTGGAGCAGAAATGTGTATATGTAATTAGGCTTTTCAGCTTATGTATATTTAAGGAACATTATATAGGCATCCATTGTCCACATGACCCCTTCATGCTATAAAGAACAAAACAGAGAGGACAGAGCAGCTGATTTGAGGCAGACACTTGATAAGCATCTGTATATGTACAGGTGTGTAGCTTCTTCATGGACTATTTTTTCAGGTGGGGTAATGGAAAACATATGCCTATGTTTGGCCCATCCTTCTAGGAAACATCTTTCTGCCCATTTAAAAAACAACAGTAGATAAAAAAATTACTTCCATAAGGTCACTCAGAAGCAGAGCCAGGAATAAAAAGCAGGTCACAAAAACTCAAGTCAGAGCACTTTCTACGAGACCAGACTGGTATTTCCTGCTCAAAAAAAAATAAAGTACTTAAAATCTTCAATGACTGCTTTTACTGCATGACAGAGGTCTCCTTCAGCTTTTTCATATAGGTCAGTGTAACAAGATTCTGTGGCTAATGATGGACAGCTGTCACCAGATGCAGCTCTTGTTGGTAAAAAGGCATAGCAGGCTCATACATCTTTTAAAATATGCCTAGCAAAATGAATTTGTATAATTACTTCAGAAGCACTTGCTGTATTTAAAGCTGATTCATTATTTTCATTCTAAGCCTGTTTTTAAAGGTGATCATAACTTTCCGAGGGTATATATATGTATGTGTGTGTACAGTATGGCAAAATTCCTGCTCTGGCAGGGTGGTTGGACTTGATGATCTCCAGAGGTCGATTCCAACCTCTACAAGTCTGTGATTCTGTAAAAATTACATTAAAGCAACTTTGTTTATAAATTTTAAGCATGCAGATGTCAGGACATTCACTTAGTGTTTGCAGTGTTCCAATAATTCACCTGTCTTCCTAAAACTCAGTTGAGAGAATTGATGTACTTCATGTTAATTGCTCTGACAAGATACCGAGTGCATCTTGGTTTTTTTTTTTTTCAGTGGCCTAAGAGGAAACACTTCATGGGAGATTTGGAATGCTCATTATGTAAGAGCAATTCAGAAAATGTTAAATAAGTATGCACTTAAATAAGGATTTTGAATAAGGAAGCACTTCCTCACAGAAAGGGTAATTAGACACTGGAATGGACTGCTCAGGGAGGTGTAGGAATCACCAGCCCTGGAGGTGTTTAAGGAAAGACTGGATGTCACACTTAGTGATATGATCCAGTCAATGTGGTGGTGTTAGGTCATAGGCTGGACTTGATGATTTCAGAGGTATATTCCACCCTCAATAATTCTGTGATTCTGTGCAATTCTGTGATATGCAGGTGAGACATACAGATTATGACTCCAATCCAAAACCTGCTGCAGGCTGCAGAAAGGCTCCCATCAAGTACCTGAACTGCTTAATCAAATCCAAATGCTTGCACTGCAAATAATACAGAAATTAGGGCTACTGTCTTTTTGAAAGAGAGACCTCAGCGCTACCACGATAAGGCTGCTTCCCATTACACCTTGGTATGCAGCACGGATATGTGCCGTCTCAAAAGGACAGAATGGCAATACGGCAAAGTATCTGTAGCCTGTGGAGAAGGCCTTACCATGAGAGAACGAGACACCACACTGATCAGAGATGAAAAGTGACATGCAAATTTGTACTCCTTCTCTGTGTTTTAAACTGAGTCTTGAGGCACATATTCAAACACAGTGAGTCTTTTAGTTAAACACCAAGTAAGAGTGCAAGTGACTCATGCACAGGACTATAACAGCTGTAAAGCATAGAACTGAGGTCCTTGTTATGGAGGACACTGAAAGTATTAGAAGATTGTCCTTACAATCTCCTGTACAAAAGCCAAGAAACACGGTACTTTCATCAAAGAGTTTGAACAGCAGATGCTCTTACAGCCTTAGAACTGCAATAGCTTCTACCAAACAGCTCCATCAAAACACACCTGTCATCTTCTGTCTTGGCACTTCACTCCTGTCACCTCACTTCACTGTCACCACATACCTATACTTTGCATTTCACTTCAGACTCAAATTCACTTCAGTTTCTTTCTTCAGGGCTTATCCCTGTCCCATCCATCATGATTTTATATGGTAAATCAGAATATTCCCCTCATGTTTCCCAAAGGTGAAATGCTATTCATCCTGTTTTCTTATGAATGTACTTTAATCATGCCTGTACATTCACATGTGAAGAAGACCTTAAAAAAAATCTGCAAAGTCACTTTGTCATCCTCCTTCAAATCACTCCCTTACTGTCACTGTTGTGATGTCTAAAAATTATCTGAGAATGGTTAAACAGCTGGTGCTCTATGACCACCACTTCTTACAGTAATTGTAATCCTCTCACTATAAATTCGTGATGTCTCCATCTCTTTGTTGTATCCATCTGTTGTCTCTTATCATATACTTGGACAGCAAAATGTCTGGGATAGGAACCAATGTTTTTCATTCACACATATAAATTAGCTTAGTGCCTTGCACCCCATTATCTCCACCACCGTCACTGCTGGGTTCCCTGTCTGTTACCCCTAGCACAACTAAATGATCAAATCACTAAATATGAAAAATGTACACTTTCGTTTCTTTTAAATGTAGAAATTGAGTTTTCTGCATGCCAAGAAGGACTGTGAGATGTTTTATTTGGCAGAAATGTTTTCCCAGCAGTATATGCTCAAGCTCCTGATAGTTACATGTGTAAGAAATTATCAGTAGTTATTCACAGAATCACAGAATCACAGAACATTAGAGGTTGGAAAGGACCTCCAGCAATCATTAAGTCCAATGCCCCTGCCAAAGCAGGATCCCCTAGGGTAGTCCGCAAGCCCATGCATCCAGGCAAGTTTGAATGTCTCCAGAGAAGGAGACTCCACAAACTCTCAGGGCAGTATGTTCCAGTGCTCACTCACCCTCATTGTAAAGAAGTTTCTCCTCATGTTGAGGTGAAGCCTTCTATGTTCAACTTTGTACCTGCTGCATCTTGTCTTAATACTGCACACCACCAAAAAAAGAGATTGGCTCCATCCACTTGACACCCCTCAGATGTTTACAGACATTGATGAGACCTCTTCTCAAGACTAAACAGCCTCACAACTCTAAGTCCCCTAAATTTCATGTTTCTTTTTGTTGCCTCTGGAAAGGTCACCGTAACCAAAAGTTTCCAAAGACGTACTGTTTTCTCTGTTGTAATTAGAGCTGTACTAATTCCAAGTTGTGAATCGACAGAGGAGATTTGTTGTTTGAATGACTCCTAAGAATGGACAGCCCATGTAGAGCAGTCATGAACAGTCCACCTCTAAAAGGTAACTCTCTTCACAGTAATTTCAAGTTTAGCCATGAAGAAATGACAGCATTGCAGGATGAATCATTGTTAGGGGAGAGTAGGTAATAGAAAGTTAAATGGGACAGGAAAACCAAAGCATAAGAATTTCCAGCAGAGAGTGCCCCATCTCCAGAGAGCCCATTCCAGCTTCTGCTTCTTGCACTGTCTGCTGCTGTGGCTCTGCAGCTTGATTCCCAGGAGAGCAACAGCAGGGATCAGACAGACACATCCCCAAAGAGCAGTGACTCAAATGAGCTACTCCTCTACCTCTTCCATGCTGAAGTTCAGTGTACAGACCCAGAGAAGTCCTGTATGGAGGACATGCTTTTCCTTGTCACCCGCATTTACTCTAAACCTGGTACCCAGTTAAGCATTCCTGGTACTTCTGAAAATGTACATTTGATCATTGTATACTACTACATAGCTGGGTAGCAGTTGGCTTTATGAGACCTAAGTTATCTAGACAAAAGCACACTGATGGAAGAAGTTAATGGAAATAAAATACCTTGATTAATATGACATGTTTTGCCCTATCACCATATTGTCATGACAGGAGCACTGCAATAGTTTTCACTCACAAGCAACACACACACATATACAGTTGCAGCACATATTGCATAGAAAGAAATTAGTTGATCAAACCAAATGTTGGAGTGAGGACAGATCAAATTATACCACATGGAAAATTATGGTTTAGAATGAAAAAGTGGTCCATTTAACAGTACATAAAGTTTCTGTGATACATATAAAATCAGCAGCTAGCAGATGTTTTCCGAGACAGTGCATCTGCACAAAGCTGAGGAGTATTCAGTTCCACTGTAGTAGCAATGCACAGAGCAGATATAATGGCAGACCCTCCAGACAGATGAAGGCAGCCCTGCCTGTATGTAATAATAACAATAAATAATAACTTGTAGCATTAAACAATAAGAAATTTAATGATGGACTCAAATTCAGTTGTGGGAGGTATCACACAGAGGGCAAAAGAAATAACTCTCACCCACTGGTAAAGGTAAGATGAGAAAAAGAATTTCACAATCTCTTTGGGTCCCTTCCAACCTTTGACATCCTTTGATCCTGTGAACAGCTCCCAGTTTGAGAAAGTCTTGCTGAAACCATCACCTTGGGGTTACAACTCTCCATTCATACTTTGTGGCCAAAGGCAGCTTCTTTTAAATCTTAGGGAAATGTCTTTAGTTATTTAAAATCTGCAGAAATGCAAATTTTTCTTTTAAAATAATATTGTGTATTTTATTTCATGAAGGTGGCTGTTTTGACATAGTATGTGTCCAGAGTGTGCAGTTCATTTAAAGAACTGATATATCAAGAATATTTTTCTTTTCTGATGTTACTTGTTAGCTCGGAGCTGCTGGAGGAAAATATAGTATGGTCCTGTCTCAGCCTTCTCTGCTATCCAAAACAGACATTCATGCCTATCTATGACACAATATAGGCTACACACTGTAGACAGTGAAGGTCTTCACAATTCAATCTTCGTTCCTCCGTGTCTTTTTCCAGAAGTGATACTTAACAAATGAGAGACTTCAAATGCCAGAATTCATGCTTAACAGGTCGTGATTACCATAGCTGAGAAAAATATAGAAGTTCTGAATATTTCAGGTCATCTGCACATTCAGGCAGAGGCCAATGTACCAATGTGATGAAGATTATCTCAACATCCACCTGCACTTGTGTTGAATTAATTTGAAATCAATGTGTGAAGACTGAAGCCAATGGAACAAAGCACTGCAGTACCAGCCTGACTTGACTAAATGCAATCAAGAAGCACCAGCTAGTACAGCCATATTTGTGGCTTCCACATGCATCAGGGAAAGAGACTTTAAAAGTTTGTGTCATGCAAAATACAGGAGTTTTATCCTACAGATTAGAGGTGGTGTATCTTCTTGAGATACTGTGTTTAGCAATTTTTGAGATTCTCAATCATTTTGCAAAGCCCTTTGTGGGAAAATTCAGAGTGAGTTAGGAATCTCCTCAGCCTGTCCTAACATGGCTTGTCAAAGCACCTCTCTGAAACAACTGTCTGCAACAAGACTGAGAGGTGTCAGTACAGGAAGCAGAAAGCTGAACACTGGAACAGTCATAGATCTACCTGCCATGAGACCACTTCTGGTCTAGTAAACATAATGACAATACAATATGATAAATAAATGCAATACAAATCTAAGTAAATAAATATTTTTTAAAATATTTCTGTGCATAATCATTAAATAAGGTAAGGTATCACGGAGGTAAGCTGAATAGAGTTGTCTTAACCATGGATTATGTTTTGCCTGACAGTTTCAGAGCAACAAAGACAGTCACACCCCAGGAAGGGATGCCGGTGCTAGCACTGAAAAATGAGTATATGTAGAAAGCTCAGTTAAACTGATCTTCCTACTAACTTGTTCTCTTATAGACAACAGTCTCTCACTTCTCCAGCAGTGTCTGCAGTATTGCCATTGCTGCACTGGCTGCCAATTGCCAAGGACTTAGTTAATAGAAAATGGAATTATTTTTACTCGGGACTCTTTATTGTTATTGAGTGTGATTTACTGCAGCATTATTGAGAAGATCTCATTGTCACCTCGTCATCTTTTCACAGCCAATGAGATTACTGTCAGGGAGAAAGCTGCTCATTCCAAGCAACATTTGGTAATAAATTGATTACTGGCTGAATGCTGATACTTTACAAAAAGAGCAGTCAGTGAAATATCTGCCATTGCTCAAAGCATCTTACATTAGAAAGGCATGCAAAATAATCACTAAATGCACATGGTGACTGTGCTGGACTGTGTGAAATCAACTTAGACACATAGAGGAGGATAAAGTGTTTTTCACACACTTTGAAAGCCACAGTCTAAAAGGCAATGATTGTAGATAAGCAGGTTGTGAAGAAGCATCTTGCTCAATCTCATTTTAAGCATACTCAATACTGCTTGTACTCACAGAGTAACTGTTATTTTTAACAATCATTAATGAGCTGAAACATCCCACCCCGCTACTTCACATTTTCACACTTTTTAGATCTAGTCTTCCACTGCCTTCACAAATTCGGGAGGCCCCTGGGAGACCTCCTCCATGTCCTGTGACTGCCTGTAGGACTGGCTGCTGCTCCTCCCATGGCACTTGCTCCATTGACATCAAGGTACTTACACACAGAAATGGACAAGGATGTGAACTCCATGACAAGAGAAATAAAGGTGGTATTGAAGATCTCTTTTCTTACCCCTGCCTCCATAAGACACTGAGGCCTCCACTCAAACAGCACCTCCAGTCCAGAATGACAGAACAAGCTGTGGGACTGATGGCCATGCCCCATACCAGGAAACTACAAGAAGAGTTCCCTGGTGAACATCCCAGGCATGGATTCAACTGCTTTAGCAGGGCAGAAGAGGAAAGACCTGTCCCTGTCTCTACCTGCTGCTGTGAGGATTCGCCTGGTCACACTTTTCTTCCTTTCATGGAAGAAAGACTGCAGAAAACTGCCTTTCCCCTTCTTTTTCCACTCTCTTTTACTCTGAAAGTAGACTGAGAATCTGGGTCTGGCTGGTGCAAGATGAGGCCTTCCAGTTCTCCCTCACTTCACAAGTACCAATTATCCAGAAGAAAGAAATGTCCCAACTGTCATCTGCTGCTAGCAGAGGTGCTTGCTGAATGAGCTACATTCACCAATGCCACTGTGGCCACAAACCAGGTTCCATTCTGCATTCTTATTTTCAGTTTATTATGCTTAATGTCCTTCCTTCATTTCCCCATAATGGAAAATTAAGGGTGATTACTTTTTCAAGAATTGCCTGGTATTTGTGATAAATGAAGCTCATAAATCCCTCTCCACTCTAGAAATGGCAAAATCCATGCTGACTTGAGCTCTGGTTCATTGCTGTCCAAATTTTAATACAACAGTGTAATTACGGTAAATCACAGAATGTCAGGGGCTGGAAGGGACCTCAAAAGTTCATCCAGCCCAACCCCCCTGCCAGAGCAGGATCATCTATACCAGATCACATAGGAACGCATCCAGGCAGGTTTTGAGTATCTCCAGAGAAGGAGACTCCACAACACCCCTGGGCAGCCTGTTCCAGTGTTCTGTCACCCTCACAATGAAAAAATTCCTCCTCATGTTCAAATGAAACTTCCTATACTTCAGCTTCCACCCATTGCCCTTTGTCCTGTCATCAGGCATCATCAAGAAGAGCCTGGCTCCATCCTTCTGGCACTCCCCTTTACATACTTATAAACATGAATGATGTCACCTCTCAGTCTCCTCTTTTCCAAGCTAAAAAGCCCCAGCTCCCTCAGTCTCTCCTTGGAAGAAATATGTTCCATTCCCTTCAGCATCTCTGTGGCTCTGCGCTGGACTGTCTCAAGCAGTTCTATGTCACTCTTGCACTGGTGGGCCCAGAACTGAACACAGTACTCCAGATGTGGCCTCACCAGGGCAGACTAGACAGGCAGGAGAACCTGTCTTGACCTACTAGCCACACCCCTTCTAATACACAACAGAATGGCATTGACCCTCCTAGCCACAGGAGCACACTGCTGGCTTATGGTCAACCTCCCATACACTAGGACCCCCAGATCCTTTTTGCCTTTGCTGCCTTCCAACAGGTCCCCAACCTATACTGATAGCTGGGGTTGTTCCTTCCCAGGTGCAAGACTCTACACTTGCCCTTGTTGAATTTCATTAAATTTCTTCCTCTCCAGTCTGTCCAAGTCTTGTTGAATGGCAGCACAGCCTTCTGGTGTGGCAGCCACTCCACCCAGTTTGGTGTTGTCAGCAAACTTGATGACAGTGTACTCTGCCTTCATGCAGGTCATTGATTAATATATTGAACAGAACTGATCACACTACTAACGCCTGTGGGGGGCCCCACTAGTTACAGGCCTCCAACTGGACTCATCCCATTAACCACAACTCTCTGGCTTCTTTCCTTCAACCAGTTCCCAAGCCACATCACTACCTGATCATCCAGACCACACTGCCTCAGCTTAGCCAGAAGGATGCTGTGAGAGACAGTGTCAAATGCTTTACTGAAATCAAGATAAACCATATCCACATCATCAAACCACCTGGTTATGTCCTCATAAAAGGCTATCAAGCTGGTCAAACATGACTTCCCCTCGGTAAAACAATGAATGCTTTTGTTTTACTATTTGTAATTCAAGTGCTATAGAAGGTCAGAGGGCTCACTAGTGAAAGGAGAAAGAATGACATGCAGAAGGAGCTGGAGCTGGGCCCAGGGGAACATCTGCAGACTGTAATCCAAATGGCTGCAAGAAAAGCAAGAGACTGAGGGAAGAAAACTGAAAAGTTAGTTGCAGATTCAGCAGGAGAGGATGGATTTGAACAGACATAGAGTTGCAATGAGCACTCACATACTAGGATGGGTCTTGGTTAAGGGTTTGAAGACAGAGAGTACGTTCAATTTGTATACACAGCTGTTTCTAACATGCTTCTGAAAAGAGGCAAGGGCAGGGTCAAAAGGTTGATGCAGCTTTTCATAGAGTATAACTGTTTATTTTAGGCCCAGTTTCCAGAAGTGATTTAACACTCCATTTAAGTGCTAGTTTTTAAACTGTAAACGGAGACACACCATTCCCCAGGAAAAGAAAAATATCAACAAGCAAGGAATTCTGGCGCAAGCTCTCATTAGGAAGAACAAGCAGGAAGACAGAGACGATGACTCCAGTTAAGTTACCTGCAAAGACTGCAGACTGAGAGCTGCACACATTTGCAGTGAAGAAATAGAGATGAAGAATGAAGGCTAGTCCAATAGATATTATTGGAAAATCAGGAATAATCATTAAATGAGTGATGTACTATTGATTGTGAGTTTGAGAGTACAACTGCAAACTGCACTATTAATTGTAATAGTAATAGCAGAGTTTATTTCTTCCACATGTCCATACTGTATATTATCCTGATACACTAGTAGAAACAGGCTGTAAAGGGGCCAGGTGTCTAATGTGGTATCATGTATGCCACTGAGAGATCCAGACTTTGACCCTTGTACACAGGACTCATGGTGTCCTCTGTTCAGCTATGCTGATGCAACATGGCAAGAGGCACTGTCTCACAACCTGTTGGATATATGCCACTAGAAGCTGTGTAGTTAAAATTCTGTGACTTCTTGAGTTTCTTCTAAAAGAAGCAAGATTTTGCTTCTGGTGGTTAAGGATTTCATAAAAGTATCCACCCTGGATCCAGGAACTGCTGAAGCAGTAGGTGGTGTTTTTTTCAGAAGGAGCTGAAAAGTGCTGCACAAGTCTCAGTGACTCCAGCTGAAGCTCAGTGATATAAAAACCATGTGGCACTTCCAGCTACTTGATGACAGATATTCTCTTGTGTTTGGCCATACACTTACAATGCATTTATTCTTAGGATTATGTCATTGAGCATGAGCTGCTTTCAGGCATCAGATCATACACCTGGTCCTTCCTCAAATGCTGTTTTAACCATTTGCTGAAAGCACCAGTTGAAAGGATGATTTGACTAAGTGACTAATTTGACTGAATGCCTATAACACTTACAAACTATTTTTAAACAATTTAAAGAGCTTCATCTGATAGATTTGGGCAAAAGTTGCATAAATTGTGGGTCAGCACAAAGCAGCAATTCACAGATGGGCCTTTAAAAAAAATTACACTATTTTTGGAGGCACTTGCTCCTGCTCCAATTCAAATTAGTATTATAGCCTTTTGTGGATAAAATATGCAACATCTTCAAACGTAAATGCATTTAAAAATTAGGTAAGAGCAGAAGGTCTTCAAAGACACAAACAAGAGTTAGTGCCCAAGTGACCTTATCAGAAATTTAATACTTACATTCTCTGCTTTTGAACTACTATGCAAATAACACACACAAGGCACCTGAATAAAAAGTTTGAGTGGTTCTAAGTAACAGCAGTTTCTATCTACTCACTCAATATTCTCTTCTTTCACCTGAAATACATTTCACTCTATTTTTAACTTGGAGTAGTCATAGTCTGGTGTGCAAGGGGATATAAAATGTTATCAGTTCAGCATTTGCACTGATTTACATAGATGTTAACAGCCACTTTCCATTGACTCTCTTTGGCTTAAATAGCTGCAGGAGATAGAGAGTAACAGAAAATCAGTTCCTTGGTTTAAAAACAGGCACTCCATTTCTGGCAGCAGGCAGGATAACAAGAAAGCCTTTAATTTGAGCCTTTGAGTGTATCCATGCAACATAAAGTACAGGCGTGAGAGGAACATGCTGATAGTTCTGTATTATCCCTAACAGCACTGAGATGCAACAAGAAAGAAAATCTAAGTGCACACTCATTTTTTTTAGAGAACCTTCCCATTACAGGCAAACAAGGGTGCCACTTTGGATCAGTTGGTCCAGCATGCCCTTTCTGGATGGTCAGGTTCCATAGCAAGTGAGAAAATGTACTGCTTATGGTGTGTATTATTTATAACATGGTTGTGCACAAAGGAGTTCAGAATGGTTTTACATGCTTGTATACACGGTAATACCAAGTGACCAAAATGCAGAATTCTGTCAGAGAAATACCTGAGAGCAAATTTTAAGGAGTGTCTACATTTAGGGGTTAGATAGATAAATTACAGATAGATTTAGACAATATCAGTGGTGAAGTGATTGCAGAAAAATTCTACAAATTTATTAATATAATCTTAAGAAATCAACTTCCCTGCCCAAACTGTGCAGAGAAGAATAAACAGATGTATTTAGCTGAGAGTGATTCTTTTTGAGGAGTCTTAAGTATTCAAGAGATGGGGGATTTATCTCATATACTACAAAAGCAGCTGTGGGGGAATTGTAGCTCTATGTTTTTGTTCCACTGACTGCAAGCTACAGGGACCTTTATTTTTCTATTATTTCTCATTTTCAGAAACAACCTAGATTGAAAACAGTAGATTTTTTTTTTCTTTGTGCAAGAGAAACATGGTGAAATTCAGGTATAAGAACACAGTCCAAACATCAGTGTTGTTTTCTGAAGTGACTGCTACACCCAATCAAGAGATGGGAGAGAAAAAAAAAAAATAGGTCTTGACAATACTCTAAGTAGATTTCTAAAATATTTTTCCTTCCAGTTCAAATATTTTATGAAACTGGAGAAACAACAGGATCCACTTGTAAAAAAAGAATAAAGTAATAGGATAATGGATACAGCAGTAAGAAAGATTACTCTGAGACCACGTCAAAAGAAAGACTCAAAACAAGGCATATCCCAGGTTAACCCATTCATTATTTTCAAGATTCCACAAGCCCCCAGGTTAGGCAGTTACCCTGTGCCAACATCAAGGAGCAATATTAATTTAACAGCTTTATTCTTCACTCAAACATTACAAACATCCCTCAAAAATATGGAGGATACAGAGAAGCAGGAAAGGACAGAGATTGGCTGAATATACAAATGACTGCTTGTTTTTTACCTGACACCCCAGGACCTCATTGTATCAGAAAGTGGGCTTAGATACTTCATGCAGTTGTACAAATCAGATTTTGTTTTGGTATTGTTTCCAGCTGAAAGCCTTCTCTTTATTCTAGTGGTAGGAGATTTTCTTCCTATTAAATGCTTCAATGGTGGATTTAAATATTTAGAAGATCCACATTACAGGAGAACTGTCTGAGAGCATCACAAAGAAACCATTAGTTAAATCCATTAAGGATCTACTTAAGTGAAATTCCCTGCTGTTATCTACATGATAGCCACATAAAAAGACACTCAGCAAAGAAAATGTTGGCAAAAATATTCTTTACTATGTACTGTATCTGTGAAAAATCCATTCTTTCTGAAGGATCCCTTTTTGATTGTCTCAAGATTTCAGCTGGGAATTTATATTCTTTCAGCTGAATTAGAGTACAGGGTACAATATGGCTCCGTTTCAGTTGTGCATTTCCCCCGTCTCCTTTTCAAGTGTACTCAGTTTGGACAAAACCTTTTGTTAGAGCAGAAGGTACAGGAACTCTTTTTGTTTTGAACATGGCATAAACCATCAAAGTTGCATTCACTGTACAAGACACATCGGGAATATACAGAGTCTTTGTGTCTATTTTTAAACACATGCAAGTGGCAGCAGTATGGTTAAGATGTTCTTTCCTCCACCTCCTAGAGAAAGTTGCTTGAGCCATCTGAATTATAAATTTACACCACAAGGTAAAACAAGATAAAACAATTTACACCTTGTTTGTAAAACAAGATTCCTCTTGTTTTACAAAGGAGAAAACACTTGTACTCTGTGAACTTGTTTTCCCATTCTCTGCAATCATAGATTTGAAACACACCCAAGAAGGCAGCTATATTCCTCAGAATCATTCCATTCTTTATCAGTTATGTAACATTTCCTATGTTATATGTCCAGGAATCTCTGATATGATTTAGGCTTATGGATAAGAATGAAGGAATCACAGACAGTACATTCAATGTGTATTGGTTGCAATATTTATATCTCTATCTGTAAATCAGCATATAGCGTCTCAAATCACTGATGTTCTTTCTGGCCCCCATTCTGAGTACATTTTATAAAACCCAAGACAGAAAACCCTATTCTCTAGCCTGAGTAATAGAGAGCAGTTCTATAGGCATAGGAAATTTCATTCTAAGACATTAAACAAAATATTTCTCTTATATTGGCGGTGCGCTACTCATCCGCATATGTAAATGTATGTACAGAGAATCACTCAAAACCAGTAAGCTCACATTTTTCTTCTCAATTAAGACTGTACCTGAGAGATTCACGTAGAAGAGAAAAAACACCTCCGTTATTTCAGGAGTCAGCAGCCTACAGGAAAGAAGGAACAGAGCATGGGCAGTTTATGAATGACACAAAGCAAAGACAGAAGTGTGAGCTCTAGTGATTTGGGAGAAGTGTCCATGACAGGCAGTGGCCCCCAGCTTCAAAAGTCTGGATACTGGAAGGGCTGCCACATTCTGTGAGGGAAGATACTATCATCAAAAGTCCAGGACAATACAGAGAAATAGGTGCTAGTCTCTTCTCACAGATAATTAGTGATAGAACCAGAAGGAACAGCCTCAAGCTGCACCAGAATAGGTTTAGGGTAGGTATTAAGAATTTTTTTTTCACTGAAAGAGTAGTCATGCATTGGGACAGGGTGCCCAGGGAGGTGGTTGAGTCACCATCCCTGTATGTGTTTAAAGATCATTTAGCTGTGGTGCTTAGTGGTATGGTTTAGTGGTGAACTTGGTGGTTCACTCTACTTGGTGTAGAGTGAGGTTAACGGTTGGATCTCACAATCTCAAGGCTCATTTCCAACCTGACTAATTCTATGGTCAAGAAAAAAAAAACAATAAGACCAACCAAATGGGAAACAGAGCCGAGATACACCAGCAGCAGTCCTTCCATATCTAGAGAGAAAAGGCTTGCACACAACATTGTGAGAACTGTTACTAGATTATTAGGGGTCTTGTATTTAAAGTATGGTAAAGGAAATAATCATGGTTATTCCTTCTAATAATTTTCCACTTGTATTTTATAGAATCATATAACAGTTTAGGTTAGAAGTGACCTCAAAGATCATCCAGTTCCAACCCCCCACCATAGGCAGGGACACCTCCCACTAGAACAGGTTGCTCAAGGCCTCAACCAACCTGGCCTTGAACACCTCCAGGGAAGGAGCAGCCACAATACCCCCTGGGCAACCTGTTCCAGTGTCTCACCACCCTCACTGTGAAGAGCTTCCTCTTAACATCCCATTTAGATCTCCCCTCTTCCAGTTTAAACCGATTACTCCTCGCCCTGTCATTACAGAACTTTGTGAATAGTCCCACCCCAGCCTTCCTGCAGGCCTCCTTCAGATACTGTAAGGCTACTATAAGGTCTCTTTGTAACCCTTCAAAAACTTCGCTTCTGTGCTCTACTACACCCCAAATAAAAATTTAAGTCTCTTGATCTTTTCTCCACTTGTATTTCTTCAAAATAGCTGTGTTATTTATAAATAACTCCTACCCTTACCAGCATTTCTGTACAGACAGTTTTTTGCCAAGTTCCACGACGTGGAACTTAAATAGTGTGTCTTTTAATAAAATGCTTCTGAGTAGAACAATTGGTACATGCACAGGTATGAGGGAAAATATTGCCCTCACACAAAAAAAAAAAAAAAA
>VWZI01012088.1:331653-344526 GCA_013396835.1 Psilopogon haemacephalus
TTTTTTGGTGGTGCAGATTTGCAACAGGAGTATAAGTGATACTTGAATTCACTGTCTGAGCTATTGTTTCTTTTCCTTTCTAATCCCCCTCTCATGTGCCAGCAAAAAGCAAACACAGCTCCAGCCAAACAGTGCTCTCCTTTTTAAAAGTCTTGTAAATGCCCCAAAGCCTGCTCCTGGCCCTGGTGCCTCAGCAAGCAGCTGTGCAGTGCTTGCAGTACAAGCTGAGGTCCTCTTGCTTAAGGAGTTATCTGGCACAGCTTTGCTGGACCATCTCACTTTCACCCCAGGGCTTTAGCCCTGCCTGAGGCACACTGGCTCAGAGTGGGCTGTTGGTGCACACCTTGCCCTGCTCTCATCCGCACTAACCTAAAGGAGCCGAATACCCCTTCTCTGGGATGGGTGAAGACGGTCAGTGGCAAGCAGCACTGAACATGCAGGTTGCCACCTCCACCACATCTGGCTCCTCACCAGCCCCTCCACGGGAGCTAATTAGCATCTGTGCTGCTATTGCCTCCACTGGCAGTTGAGCCCTTCTACTCCGACTGTGTGAGCCCAAATCCCCCCAAAAGCAAGAACACGCAGTGACTGAAGTGGAAAGAGTGATTCACTGTTCCCCAGGGTATGTTCATCTCCTTGGATTCTCATGCGGTTTTGAAAACCTCATGGAGAAGAATGGACCACATCAGTCTCCTCCAGGCCTCCTGTGTGCCATTCCCATAATTTCTGAAGTGCAAGGTATAAACTTAGAGGAGAAATCCTTATCTTTTTTCTCTATTGCTCCGCTTCTCCTGGCCTCTATCTCTGCTTGTCCTGAGGTCTGCCTGCACCCCTCCTAGCTCCCTCACCTTCCTGCCTTACTGCCAGTCCTCCCATGTTTTCCCCAAGGAAGATTGAAATCAAGTAACACATAGTCTTGTGTGGCATATCTGCGAGTGCATGCAAGACTAGAAGCTGCTGCAGCAGGCATCAGAGTAAAGGGAGTAATGGAGGGGTGGATGAGGGAAGGGTCAGAGCTGCATTGATAGAAATATGGAGGACAAAAATGCTGTGGTGGCTAAGCACCACAAGGTATGAATAGCTCAACAGTGCAAGAGGGTGAGATACAAGAAGCAGTCGGAGCAGCCAGGGCACTTTGCTTCTCCAAATCCTCACCTCTAACTCCCCAAACATATGCCCTTGCTTGAAAAATGCATTCCCAAAAACTGTTTCCACAATTGCCTCCAAATTGTTTCAGAAATGCTCCAAGGTTCAGCCTTTGAGTCCTGTTGAGTGAGGAGAAGGGCTGAGATGTGAGTTGTGCAGATGCAGTGAAAGTAGTCACTTTGACAAGGAGAAACACTGCTAAAGCTGCAGAAGCAGAGAAAGAGAAAATCTCCATCAGAGTCCTGGAAGTATTCAAGGAGTTTGTTTGGTACAAACAAACAAATAAACAAAACAAACAAAACAAAAACCCAAAAGCCCAAAACAAACCGAACAAATGACAACAACAACAACAACAATCAACCAAATACACAGACTTAAAACACACATACACACACACAAAAAATCCCAAAAAAGCAACAACCAAAAAAAAAGGGGAGGGGGGTAAGGGGGAAGAGGGGGAAAAAGACAAACATGGAATATTGCAAAACCTTATTAAGGTGGAGTAAATGTTGATTACTGGTCATGCCCTTCCAAAATATGCAGCACCTAGATATGAACTGTGAAAAGTAAGAATTGCAATTTTGAGCACTAGTTCACTTAGAGACAGCATTTGCCAGGCTGATGCTAAAGCTGTTCACACCCATGTCCTAGGAACTCCCTGAACCATTCTGATTAACACCCACACTTTGAACAGGCAAGGCTTGAGAGTGATCAGGACCAGTGTATCTGGCCTATGCTTACAGACCTTCCTCATTCCCTGCACCTGGATGGAGTGCTGTGAGCACACTTCACCCATTTCCCTAGGGTCTTTCCTGAGAGCTAGTTTACATCATAAAAATTTTTCCAATATAGACGCAATTACTAAAACCATGGTATAGATGGAATTTATTCCAGTGCCATTTTGGACAGTATTAAGCCTTCACTTCAAATGACAGAGACTATTTTAGAAAAAGAACTTTTTTGTTACTCATTGTTTATTCTGACTTTGTTCAGCCTGGTATTTCCACACTCCTCTCTGATGAAACTATTTGGCCAACAGATTTAGCCTGGGCTCCTCCTGAAACTCTCTGCACTCTCCCTTTATTAAATGCTATCATGTATGGTACCACAAAGCTGACAGTAGCCAGAGCCAGCTGCATGCCCTTTCTCTGGCAGTACCAACAAAATTGATTCATTTAGGAATCATTGAGGGGAGTCATTTGCTGTGAATACTAAATCTTAAGCAGTTTAGTGTGTACACAAAACAGTGTGTCTTGCTAGTAGAATAAAACCATCTTTCACCATTAGTGAAAATACAGTTTCACTGGTATAACTATGTCTCTGGCAGAGCCTTCTGTTGACACAGGTATGCCTGTCAGGGCTGGCATCTCTTTACAGCTATGCAGGGACATGTCAGTCCTGTAAATGTGATTTTGTTCTGACATAACACACATGCACCTCTCTTCAGTTCACAGTGCATCCCACAACTGCATTCAGTAGTTAATGCAGTGAGTGCTAATGAAGATGCAAATACATGTTGCAATTCAAAGCAGTGAAACACTATTCTGCCCTGCCTTTCTTTTTTTAAAGCTACTTGTTGCAGATTCATAAAATTTAAGGTCAAAAGATGCCTTTAGGTCATACAACCTGAAGGAGAACACAGGTCAAGCAATTTTATGTAATTAACCCTCATGACTCATAGACAGCAAGCATCTTCTAGAAACCCTTTCTTAAGTTAAAGATACCAAGTGAAGAATTCAACATTTTCCTTACTATCTTATAACTTTTGCCTCATATTACTGAATCCAGAGCCATAATAAGATGTTTTGACCCCTATGATGCCCTCTTCTGTACAGATGCCTCTCCCTGGAGTTCCTTCTCTCTCTGATCCTTTCTTTGATCACTCCTTGACTCCTAGATGCATTTTTCTAGGTAACACTGTAATCCCTTTTCCAGCAGCAGACCTGCCATCACCCTTCCAGAGCAGCATAAACCATGAGGCTGACACACTAAGACATATCCTCCCCCACCTTCTGGTGTTCTCTGCAGGGAGTAGGAGAACACCCTTGTGACAGAATTGTGCTCAGTGAGTACTATTAGCAGGCCTGAAATACCATGAATTGGGTAGCATATATTTTTATGTTAGTTTTTTTTCAGCAGCCAAATGTGTATACTGCAATGATCTCCTTGCTGCAAATGTAAAAAAAAAACACTCCTGAGCAATAACAAATATGCATTTGTTAGGTCTGGGGATATTCCACATATATAAATCTTAACGAGTTTATGCCCAAATGCGGAGAGTATGAATTCTGGCTGATGTATATTTGTAGATAAAAGGTAGACTTCACATTAAACGTGTATTATTAAAACCTTGACAAAGTAATCAGCCAAGCAAAAGATGATCAGCTTAAAAGAGATATCACCACAATTACAGAAAGATGAGAAAAACAACAATCAAACAATTCCTCCTTACCTTCATTCTTCCTGTCCTATAAAGTGTTTGCGAATAGATGGGTTTAACCATTTCTACCTTCACTGAAGTAATCAATACAGGAGTACCTTCCACAGAGAAACATGCATTTTCTACAGTTATAGCTAAACAGAATAGATTTGAACAAATTCCTAAGGATCTACTTTCATCATTAGAGTGAATTTTTAGCTCTGCAAATACCCATCTGTAACTCGACTTTTATTAACATCCAGTTGTCTGACACATACCTCAAAGTCCATGTGTCCCTGTGTATAGTGTTCTGAGTACCTGACATCAGACAGCTGGCAATTTTCTCAATATGATGTATGACAAGTTACTTTATTAGGGTAATTTAGGATAGACCCTGTGGAACATGTAAAAGAGTTCTTGTCTGTGAGCTATTTCTCCAAATCTATCTGAGAAATGGCTTGCAATCTTACTCATTTTCACAGGTGTTTGATGCCATTGATTTACAATTTTATATCGCAGTTCTAACAGGTTGGCTGAAATAGAGCATACACGTATGAAGGACATTATCGAGTCCAATATCTCCAGCTCAAGAGAATGAGATAGTTCCCTTTCCCATTTAATCATAAATGTTTCTTTAGTGAGCAATAAAGGAAAAGCAATGGCTTTACACAATCACCCCACAATGCTCTGAGATTCATTGCTAAGGAATAGGATTTGCTCACATAAAAAGGATTCTCTAATACAAGTAGATTTAACATCAGACTGAATAAAGAAACTTCTGAACTGGAAGTAAAGAAGCAAAACCTGAAGACGAACATATTCCACCCTAGTTGCATATTTCTCAGTGAAACATGGATTATTGTTTTTTACTGAAGTGTTGAGATAAATATTTAAAATAGTTGGACTTAGTTGTTTCTGCAAAACAAAACCCAGCAAAACAAAGCAAAATACATAATATACAATAATATAGTTTTAAAGCTAGTGCAGACATCACCCACCCCAGGAACAGAGAACTTAGGTTCAGGTCTGGTCCATAAAAACTGCAGTTTTCACACCTGCCAACTCCTGATCCCTCTGTTTTCAAAACCTACCTGGAAAGTCAGTTCCCCTTAGCTGAGTAATGAGCTGGATTTATACAACTGTAACAGAACCCACCATACTCAAGAGGCTTGCATACTGCTTTTAATTATTCCCCTTCCTGCCCAAGTAGAGTTAGTAGTAAGTCTTTTACACAGGATGAAGCACTGAATGGGGTGAAGTTCACAACAGTGAACTTCAAAATAGACATAAAATAGAGATCACTTCATTCATTCATACTCAACCAATCTAATTAAACAGCAGTTCTCTTCAAATACATAGCTCCGTTGAGCTGTGCAAATAAAATCCCCGTATAAAAATTATATATATTAAAATCAAATCAGCAAAGGGTTTCATTCTGGTGTCACTTTGTTCCTGCTCAATTTTAATTCTTCTGTCACAAGATACTTGTAAATTTCTCAGTCTGTGGGACCAGCCCTTCAGTGAAGTGCAAAAAGGACAAGAAGATTTTGACGATTTTACATTATGTGTCCTTTCCCAGAATGAATGCAGTCCCTGATTTCTAGCTGGTGAGAATCACCATGGATAGCGGTTCCCAAATTAGGCTCCTTTCTTCCTAGACATATGCATAGTAAGTTTACACTCAGTACAGAGTGCTGTAGCAATTTAAATTTAAATGTGATTAAATGAAACCCACATTTGTCCAATCCTCTGGATGAGAAGAAAACAGCTGTAACACAGCAAAAAGATACGCACACACTTAATTTTTTAATGAAGTTCACTGGAAAGACAAAATCAAGATTATAAAAATCTTAATAGTATTTGTATATTAGTTCTTCTTTTTTTTTTTTTTTTTTAAGAAAGAAAAGATGGCATTTTTCTGTTCACTTACAATTTCCCTAAACTCCAGCAAGAGAGATAAAATGGAGACAAGACTGAGAGAGTTTGGGTTATTCAGTCTGGAGAAGAGAAGGCTCCAAGGAGACCTTATTGCGGCTGTCCAGTATCTTAAGGGGGTCTTTTAGGGACTTTTTAGGATGTCAGGTAGTGATAGAAATGGAGGGAATGGAGCAAAACTAGAAGTGAGTGGATTCACTTTGCATGTTAGGAGGAAGTTCTTCACCATGAGAGTGGTGAGACACTGGAACAGGTTGCCCAGGGAGGTTGTGGAATCCCCATCTCTGGAAGTTTTTAAGGCCAGACTGGATGGGACTATGAGCAACCTGATCTAGTGTGAGGTGTCCAGGGATGTTGGAGCTGGATGATCTTTGAGGTCCCTTCCAACCCTGCCAATTCTGTGGTTCTGTGAAAATATTAGGGATGATCTGCTTGAAATGAAAAACAAATAGCAAAAAATTAATCAGCATACAAAGCAAGGGTATTGTCAGTCCCTGAGTCTTTGCTGCCTAAGACTATAGCATCTGAATTTGTTAATGCAGATGACTCACATTGTTAATTCTTTGTTAAATAAGTAGATTAAAAAATTATTAATAAAATGTTCAGTTTAATTTTAATAACATTTCTTTTAAATTTAAGCAAGAAAAAAAAAGTAATTTTAAACAGACCAGTCCTTGCCACATGGTAGCTGCTCAAGTCTGTCAGTAAGTTTCATGGCTCAATGGGAGCAAGGATACATGAATTACTAATCATTTCCAGGATTAGGACCCAGACTAGTACCATATTGAGATTTTTTTTAGAGCTATATGTCTTGAATCAGTATACTTTCAGGACATAACCCCTACTTCTTTTAGATTAGTTTATCTCTTTACCTTTGAACCAGGCAGCCAGCCATCAAGTACGCCTTTTTAAAGAAATACTTTGCCCTCACAAGAAGGATTTGATTGTGCCTTTGACAATCAGCTATGTCATGGAAGAGAGGTGTGAAAGTGAAGCACTCCAACAGCAGTTGGTGGTGGTGTTCTGTTTGCTGAGGACAGGAGCACGCTCAACGTGTTTGAGGGGACCGCATGCATAACTAACAGCTACTGCACCCTTCAGGAGCACAGCCTTCTCCTGCAGCTCGCTGGGAACAAAGCCATGGCTACCCTTTCTCCCTCTAGTGCGTGGAGCATCTTCATCCAAGTTAACCTCTCCCCATGAATCTAGAGATTGAAGGCATTTAAGCTTGGAGGTTCCGTAGAGAAAGAAGATATGAGCAGTAGTTGTAATACAAACCTGGGACCTTGGAGATGTTCACAGAGTTCAGCATATGCTTCCCAAGTGTACATCCCTATGATGCAGTAACAGTAAAATAAATAAAAGGTGGTAAATCTCACACCCTGGAGCTTTTAGTAGTCTAAACCAGTTATCCAAACATGGATAAATTATTTTCACTGACATGTAACTGTCTTTGCATCACCATGACCGACATGTAGGGATTGACTCAGTATATAAGAAGCCATGCTTACTGAAGAGGTTACTGCCACCTACCAGCTGTTTTATTGTCCCTCTGCTGGAGTCCACTGTCTCCTCAGATCTGTTGGTTCAGTTTACCCTAATCTTATTTAGGCAAATGAGTTTGAGCTAATGCAGATAGTTTAAATGGTAAGTCTGGTAACCTGGCTTATTTGATCTGAAAAGGGCTGGGGAACAAGCAACTTCACCAGTAGATGTGAGAAGCATCAATATCTGGCAGGGGTGAAGCTAACAAGAATGGTAACTTTTTTCACTGTTGAAGCTGGCCTTTGGAAAACAATATTAAGTTTACTGTCTTAGGCCATGCATTTTTAAACAGGTCGTTTTCATCTCCCCCTTCTCGGGACCTCCTCTTTGGTCAAACAGTAAGAAGTGGGTCATGTCCTTGTGTACTTTGCCCTGTCTCTCCCCCCTTTCCTTTAGGGCAGCACTACTGGTTGGGCTGTTGATTGAGTCACTGTAAGGATCTGAATAAAAACACATTTTCTTTTTTCTCCCCTGAGTTACTGCCGCACCATGCAGCTGTGTAGACTGTTGCATCATCACCCCCAAGGTCCATGCCAGGTGGTTACAACAGTCACCTGGAGCTGCTGGAGCTGGTACTGCAGCTGAAAGAAATGTTCGTGCAGTTCTGGCATTCCTCCCTTGTGCCTCATTTCCTTGAGAGTGAAGTGGGAGTAACTGGACTTCTCAGTTTACAGGAGTGCTTAAAGGATAAATGCATCAAAGCAACAACTCTCAAACTAGGAAGCTGCCCCCTTGGGAAATTACAAGATATACCAGATAGAGAAGGCTCAGGAAAATTTCATCTGGCCTCTCCCACCTGTCTCCTCCTTCACCCTCTTCCAGCCTTTGCAGTGCCTCCTTTTCTTCCCTGATAGCATTCATATTGTGTCTCCTACATAGAGAGGCTGAAGGAAATTTGCACAGTGGTGAACTCAGAGGGTAGGATTTATTTGGAGGGAAAGCAACAATATGAGTAATTGTTATATGTAATACAGTATGACTATATTTTGGGAGGCTAAGGTAGCTGCAAGTTGGGCTGCAGGAATTTGGGGTTACCCAGACAGTGAACTTGCATGTACTTGTAAAAGATTGGGGAAAGAAGATAAGGTGAGGGAAAGAGGGAATAACAAGAGGAGAAAGGTGAGGCTCTGGCTAAAACAATTAAATGTGTTGTGTTAGAGATTGTGATTGGTCAAATGCTACAGAAATAGGTAAGAAATAGAGTATATCAGGCAAAATCATAATTTTGTCACCCTGGCAAATACTCATAATTGCATATACACTGTAGTAATAGAAAAGAAATTCAGTTTGCAAAGGAAAAAAAAATGTGCTACTTCCTATTAAAATCCACACATTTCTGGCTGTATAGAAAAACATCCTACAGATAAATTACTTTTCTTGGTGAAGTCATGGAGGCCACAATAGTCTGTTCCTAGAAATAGAAATTGATAAGTCCTGCAGGCTATCGGTAATATTTTTATTGTGATATATAAAATGCATAACTATACTGTGGAAACATTTTAGTAAAGAAAAATAGGGCTTTCTCCCCCTGCCCCCAGAAGATCCAGCATGTTTAAGGCTAAGGTACTGGTCTCATTTATTTCATGAGTGTGAAAGCTGTGTCTTGTCAGTCGGGCTGTTTCTTCAGTTATCAATGAATCCTGCATGCTACAACTGACGGCAGAAAGGATCTCTGAGCAAGGTGTAGATAATGGTAAGCCTTTATTTTGGTTTTCCATGTATCTCTTGCACATCAGAAGAGAAAAGATTTTTAAAAGGCAGGAGAGTGTGAAAGAAACAGAGGAAGAGAACTCTTATGTTTACAGTTGCATTGAATATTACTTAATTTTTCAAATGAACAGGACCATAAGTTGTTAATTCAAAGGAAGATTGGCCCCTTCCTAAATTTCTCCACAATGCAATGATGTTATCAAACAACAATCTAGAATCTAGAAGTATGACCGTAATTTGGTTTAAAGGCTCAGATTTCACCAGTGGGTAAACCCAGAAATCAACTACCCCTACGATCACTGCCAAGTGGAAGATTTTGTTTTGATTTAGAAAATTGGTTGGGCTGCTATCTCACCAAAGTGAGATATCTCTCTCAAGAGCTGTTTTTCCTAGAGGCCACAGTCTGCAGAAGCACTTAATCAGGGCTTAACTTTAAGGAAGCAAGTGATCTTATTGACTCCAATGGATGAGTCTCATTTGTAAAATTGAGGTATTTAAACATTCTATTCAAGTGGTATAAATCCAGCAAGGAAAGAAATTGTCAATGTTGTATTTCCATAATAGAATAGTGTATGACATTCTTGAGATCCAGATGATGATGTTTTGAAGTCCTTTTGTTTACACATTGCCAGAAGAAATTGATTAAATTGTCAGGGATTAGTGGCTGCTAAAGAATGGATTTTAATTAAATGGTAGAATGTGTCACTCTCTACAAGTCTTAGGCCACAATCTGTTGGCATAAACTGTGTTTTTTCAAAGTTCATTATGACCAGCTAAAACAAAACAAAAAAAAATTACACTTGTCTACAGGCTTTACATCCAATGGCCTCTGGCTTATCAGGTGAACATTGGCTGCAATAGTTTACATGTTACAAAGTAAATATTACATATTGAATAAAACACCATTTACTATGTCATATTTATGTATTGACCACGTAAGTGTTCCCTTGAAAGCAAAATCCCATCACTATAGCTTTAAATACCAAGCTAAAGCAGAAAGCTGAGCTCTGGACTGGCTGCTTACTTTTCTGCAATCTGATTTATGCCTTATTGAAATCAATTAAAAGATTTGTACTGACTTCAGAATGATTTTGATTGGATGTTTAACTAGTAAAACAAGTGATAATTTAATACAAGCTGACATACTTATTTTTCCTCACTGAATCTAACACCAATCTAAATGGAAGAAATTGAGAATTACAGTGAATTTTACAAGTGTTTCGTTGAGCTGTGCAGGAGATTTAAACATGAAGCACAACACGAACCCAACGAACAGAGGGTTCTTGTACACAGACATTTTTCAGACCCTTGTGGGTGCCCAAGCCAGATGCAACAGGCTTTTGAACCTCTGACTGGACTGTTACACCACAAAAAATTGAAAGTTTTTTTCCCAATACCTCTAAACAATTTGAAGCTATTACAGTACCAGCTTGGTTTCTGCGGCTTTCTTTAGTGTTACTCTTCATATGATTTAAAAGCCACTGCTCTGACCAAATGGAAGAATGGCTACTGTACTGTTGGGCAGGGTGCCTCGCTTTCATGGGGTTGAGCTGCATACAGGCTGCTCAGGCGATCTCTGTAGATATTGTAGCCAATGGAATAAGCAAATTACCAAGACAAAGTTTAGAAAGCAATGCTGTTTATTCTGGAAAGGGATCCCAGAGCACCAGAATTTATAATTGTCAGGGAATTAAAAAAAAAAAAAAAAAAACAAAAAAAAAAAAAAAAAAAAAATTTTTAATTGTCGAGAAAAAAAAAAAAAAAAAAAAAGAAAAAAAAAAAAGAAAGAGAAAGAAACCACGTGTGGACAACATTGGTTTATAGAAAATAATTGAATTGAAGGAACAATGAAAAAAGAGCTGAAGTTGAAAGTGCGCACTTGTGATATCAAATATCAATGCAATCATTTTGCAGCAGATAATATGCATGGCAATTAGAGCTTTTTTACATTATATTATAATAAATTCATAATTCATGCATACAATGAGAGCTTTTGGAAAGGAGCATTTGAATTTAACAAACACTACCACTCATCATCTGAGCAAAGATGGCAAAAGAAATTTCAACATTATTTGCGATCTAAAAAAAAATTGAACCATCGTTGTTGCTTTGTGTTGTGCTTCCCTTGCACAGACTGCAGTGCCTTCTGTCTGCTTTAGGGTGTGGCATCTGCCATTGGGGAGGAAAAACTGGCATGTGTTGCCTTTTATAGCAGACTGATTTCATTGTGCTGAGGGCCTCTATTTTATAGCCTCCTAGTCCCAATCTTGTAGCCGAGTTGCTGAAACAAATAGGAGGAAAAGGAGTTAGTGGTATAAACTATTCAGTTTAAAGCCTCATCTTTTTTGTCTTTCCTAGGAAGAACATTTCAAAGTAAGCCTGCACTAAACTTTGCAGGTTATTTTCCTGATCGGAAAGAGTTGCGGAGCATGTCAGGAAGTACTGCAATTCACAGCTGAGGCGCTATCAGTACATCTTAACAGATTTTCAATATATATCTTTTTGCTTGAATACAAATGACTTACAGATAAATCTGTAATTGATTTTATATTTTATTTTAGAGTACACATGTAAATAAATACACACAAGGAGACACGTATACTTATATTTGCATATGAAAGACTTTAAAAAATCAACTTATGTGTATAATTAGCGTGCATTTGAATACAGAAAAGAAGAAAATCCAGGAGAAAATGTCAAAAAGGCTCACTAAGAAAGATGTAGTATTCTCTTGGCATGGGCTGATGAATGATTTGGCATGAATTCATCCTACAGTTCTGTTATTCTCTCTGCTCAAAGATGATATACCCCTTTCTAGCAGTTTGAATAGAATAGCAATTTGTTGTTGTTATAGACTGTAATGACCCTTGGGTATGCACCTGATTCCTCCCACTAGAATTACTCACCATTTTCCCCCCATTCTATGTTTTTCTACTAGTCATATAACATTTTTGAACTTGCAAAGACTACAAAAAAAAAGAAGGCAAGCCCAAGAAGATAAAAATACAGTTGTAACAGAAGATGCAGTTGATGAGAACTGAGATTTCTCAAAACTACTTCCATAATCAGAATCAGAATATTTTTTACTTTTCAGACAGAACTAAAATTAATAGTCACTGGAATCACTCTGTTCATATATTTATCAATAATCTTTGCATATAATTCAACATTATAGCATGAAGCTTCTGCTCTTAAGTGTTTTCACAGTAGATTTGAAAAAGCTTACCTACGCATGACAGTGTCTTTTCTTGCTGCATTTTCCTCTGCCATTATTATTGAATCTCCTGTTTATCCATTTTGAAATTTGAAAACGTGCTTACCTTGAACAGAGTGCGTACATATTACATATTCCTTTAAAATAGTGGACTAGATCCTTACTATATAAAAAATGTTCACTAATGCCCCATTTTGCTATATTTATAGGCAAGTATTTGAGCTCCCAAATGCTTCTATTAACTGAATGTCAATAGAATGTTGAATGTAGTATGTGACTATATATATATATATATATGTATTTTTAATGTTTGGGTATCATTTGTGTTAAGATAGTTATGAGAAAACCTTAAAACCCTTCTGAATGGTCGTTCAAAAATGTAGGTCAGCAGCCGTTTCCCATTTGGAGCAAGAGTTACTGAGATACTATTTTGTTTTTTTATGTTACTGGGTTTTCACAGAGTGTCTTCTGTGTACTGGAAATTATATTGTTTGGGGAAACCAAGAACGTCTTGCTCTCCTTGATCAGCTCCTGTTCATCTGCAAATAACTACAAAGAACATATTGAAAACAGCCCTATATATAAAAGCATCATCAGTGCAAATGACCATTAGGATTTGGAGACAGCTGAACAACATGGACAGATGTTATCGCTGCAGAATTTTAGGTTAAAAATTATAACCGTCTGCACACACAAATATAAACATTTGGGAAGGGGGAAGAAGTGGGTTTTTTTTCCGTGACATAGAAACATTTCCCTGCCCTCGGAATACAACGAGAAGCCTTTAGGACTCGACACACGCGGCTCGAGGGCAGCGTGCGGTCCTGAGAAGTTTGACCGACGCCTTTGCTCCAGTACATCTGGAGACCCAGCACCGCGTTCGTGACTGCTCCCCGCCTCCCTC
>VWZI01012088.1:347443-358051 GCA_013396835.1 Psilopogon haemacephalus
ACCCAGGTAACCCCCCACGCTCGATTAATGACGGCTTCCCGACTCCATGCGACTCATGTCGGGGTCTTAGTTTCTTTATAATTCACTTTTCCCCCATACCCTTAGTCCCTCGTCTGCTTTTTAGAATTTTTATTTGTTCCTGTTCCAGTTCCCNGCTCTTCACTGCCTCCGTAGCAAGGATAAGCAGCGCACAATGCGTGGCCCCGCTGGGGCTGAAGGCATCGGAGTGCGGCTTTCGCTGCCGAAATTAGGTTGTTCTCAGACCCAATTAATATTTTTTGCTTCCACTTTGAAGCAGTGACGAGGAAGCGCGGGGCCCGGAGGACAAGGCAGCTTGGGACGGGGGCGGGGGTGGGGGAGATGTAGATTTTGTAACCGGAGTGTCGGACTCGGGGGACTCCCGGGAGATAAATGTCCGTCTTTCACGGGGCTTTCCACCCCCTCTCTCTTTTTAACCTGTTAATTTTTTGAACAGACCGAGTTGCGCCGGTGCACGCTCTCAGCAAATTAGTTTGTCCCCGATGAGGTTACCGCAGTGAGATCCGCGGAGCGTGGCCGGGACTCTTTCTGAGGAGAGTGCGCGTGTGCGCGCGTGTGCCCGCGCCGCCGTCCGCGCGGGCCGAGGCGCGTGGGGCGCCTGGGTCCGGTGACCTTATGGGTACTGGCCCACCGGCGGAGCGCGTGGATGCGCGCGCGCATAACTGCGCCTCCCTCCTCAAGCACAGGCGGAAATCCAAACCGGGAAAAGGGAAAGAAAAGGGGAAAGGGGAAAAAAAAAAAAAAGAAAGAAAGACGGAGAAGTCCTTGTTGTCAGCAAAGGGGCCCGCCCGCCCGCACACCCCTGCCCCAACCCGGTAACTCTGTTGATCGATCGATAGAAAGACAGATAGATAGGCGCGATGACTACGGGGCGGCAGGCCGTGGCGCAGCGCAGCGCCTTTCCGGGGCGGGAGCGGCGGTGCGGTGTAGCGCGGGGCGGCGCGGAGAGGCGCGGGCCGGGAAATCGGGCCCCGCCGGACTGCTGTGCCCGAGGAGCGGCCGGGTCTCCTCCGCCAGGTTCGGAATTTGAATTGTGGAGGTAAACTGGCTGCAACCGTCTCCAGACAGCTGCCTCCGAGTTGACATCTAATCTGCCATCTGATTGGCTCCCCGCTCGCCATTGGGCACCTCGCGCCGCTGATGTAAATAGAGGCGCTGAGCGGCGCAGCCACCGAAACCCCCGCCACAAATAACACCGGCAGTCGCGCCGCCGGGCCCAGGCGGGGCACAGCGCACCCGCACGGCCCCCGCACCGCCACCGGCCCTGCCGGCCACCAGCGCGGTGGAAAGCCAGGGGCATCTCTCCCGCTTCCCTTAACCCCCCGCGTCCACTTGGGTTAGATGGAGTGGCTTTTCAGGGCATCGATTTACTTAATTTTTTAGATTTTTAATTCCGTGCTAATTGAATGCGGTAGGAGAGTATCTTGTAACAACAGTGCTTGGACGAGGATTCGGGATTTCGAGCTCTGGTCGTGCCTCTAAAAACACTTTGTAATGTTGCAGTTCACGGATATTACGCAAAGGATTAGATTTTTGTAAAAAAAAAATAAAATGCAAATACTAATTTCATGTTCCTAATTTCTGTTAGATTGAATACCTTGCCTTTTAAAATCTTGTTTGCATGTAGGTTCTGTAGGTGAGAAAAGGCCGTGTGTTGTACAAAGAAGGGAAGAAGGAGCCGTTCTGTCAGAGGTTGTGTTTGTTTCATCTGCAAGGAATACAGATATTCGGGGGAATATCTGCTTTTGTGTTTCATTTGTGTTTAGAATACTTCAAGAAGCATCGGGAGTTGTTGATCTCGTTATTGTTCCACACAAGTGTGAGATTTGGCTTCAATTCTCAGTAGGAAAGTGAACTGTGTTAAATGGAGTAGTGCATTAGAATTTTATGGGTTTCTTTTCCCTTCAACAAGATCTTTCTATTAAGAACTGTTAAATCTTTTAATAGCTTTTAACAGCGAGGACTGACAGGAACAAATGCAGGTGTATGCTTTGGGGATCATCAGCGAGCTGGATCTTTTCCATAAAGCGATGAACAAAACCTGGAGAAAACATCGCTTAATATTGTGAATGGTGTATTTATGCCGAAAAAAGAGAAAAGAAAGAAATCCTGGATGGGCTGGCATTGTGTGTGTTTGCTTCCAACAGACCACTCCTGTCATGTTTTTTGTTTTTATTCCACTTACTTTCTATTTGTTCCAGGGAAATGAGATTTTTGTATTTTTTTCTGTGAGTGTAAAATTCTAACATTTTAAAATTAACACTGGTTAAAGGGTCACTGGAAGCCGTAAGGTAATGAGGTCTCATATGCATAACCTTTCATAATTAATGTAAGAGTATTTGTATTGTCTGCTTGCGTTGAAACAGAGGTAGTGCAGAATTCATGGTTTGAAAAGCTAGAAAAATTGTTGCCAGATAGGAATAGTACATATTAGTTCACCATGCTGTTACTTCATGGCAGAAACTGTTTAAAGTATTTAGTTTTTATTGGCAAAAGTAAATTCATTATGTCCTCAGTATGACCCTTAGAAATACTTCCTTATATTTATGGTTTTACATCCTATTGTGTGGATTTTTTTTGTTGTTGTTGTTTTCTTGTTTTCTTCACTGTAATAATTAAGATGTAGCATGTAAAGAATAGACTGTAAAGGGCACAATTTCTTAGATTTTGTTTGTTTGTTTTTAACCTGTTATTTTCTTCCCCCAAATAATTTTCATAAAGGCAAATAGTGTTATTTATATTATGATTTTTCTGTGTCATCAGTAGTGGTTAGAAATGATCTTAGATTTTAAGTTAACATTTTTAATGTATAAAATAGGTTGTGCCAAGTAAAAAATAAGTGTTTACAATTAGCTTACAGAACACGGTTTTGTACATTAGGGTTCTTTTATTTTTTATTCCCACATGTCAATCTCTATGCATACCATTAGGTAAATAAATAAATTGCTTTTTGAAGGAGAGAAACTGAATATTCAGTCCAGCATTTGAACAGACAGCCTCTCTCTGTTTTTTAATTTTTAAAAATTAATCATCTGTGCGTATATATGTGTATACACATTTTACAATATACTCACTTGTCATGTGTCTTTACAAAGCAGATGATGATTGGCCCCTACGTCTATAAGAAAATATTGTGCTGTGAACAGAGAACAAGGACCATCAGTAGGCTACAACATCAGAGATACCTGTTCAGGAAATTCTTGCCTCAGCATGGGTAATTTTTATAATATGCAGAATTGTGGCATTCCACTTGGAACAAACTTTTGTTTTTGTCCGGACTACTAAATTATTTAAGAAAAATTTGTTTCTATTTCATTACCCAATTGTGAGATGAGACATAAGCTTGAAAAAGGCCTATTTCTGAAGAAACACGTTTTCAGAGGTGAATATTGCTCACATGGCTACATCAATTTAATTGTGAAGGAGTCATGTGATGCTAGTACCGTACCTTGTCATTAAGTTTTTTTGATTATTGATCAATTCCTTGTCAGTGTTTAGAGTCCTGAGGCTTCTTTTATTCTCCACTTCTGATTTACACAGCAGTAGCTTAACATTAGCCAGCTACTGTGCATGTGCTTGGTGTACATCTTTCTCCTTTGTGCACGTATGTGGCATTTACATACACAAGAAAACCTGTGTCTTTTCAGGAGTACCTGTATTGTGTAAAGAGCTTAGCAAGTGTTAGAAAAATACCTGTCGAGCTGCACAGAGTTCGTGTGTGTATCAGTCGTTTGTTTTGCAGGGAACAAACTCAGAATATGCCTGATTATGCATCTCTTTTTATGACAGGTAGATTGCACGTATTGGGAATAATGGCTAAGCCAGGGCTGCAGAATCGTGTCCTGTGCCTGAAGGCCATTAAACAGCTGCTAGTGTGGTGAATAGATTTTTGATGTCTCAGTGGGGGAATAAAATACATTTTTTCCCTGTGCAGTTTCAAATAAATAATATTTAGTATTCACATTGCTTCTATTTAGAAGTAGGAAATAGCAATGTTCTCAGTTAGCAATATCTAGATATATATTATGACCATATAGTTGACATATTGTGGTTTGGTGTTCAGTTACTGGTTTCTGTAGTAGCGCTCATGCCTGTAAGTTGAAGAGAAGGACCCTGTGTATGAGATACAAAAAAGAAAGGGAGATACAAAGCTATCTGCTGTATTACTGCCTCCATCGTGTAAGGATTCTATCACTAAGCAGTCAATTAACTGTCTTTTTCACATTCCAATTGAAATCTGGGAGGTTGAAAACTAGGGCATTTAATCAGTTGCAACATTTTCCAGCTACATATGTAGCAAATTTTTTTGAGATTACTATCTGTTAAGTGATACTGTTTCATTCTGAAATAGTATCTCAGTTTAAAGTAGGTGAAATTCCTTTATTGAAAGCTGGCAGGTATATCTTCCACTTCTGCGCCTCAAATATTTCATCCTAGGTATTTTGACATTCTCTTTGTTAACATGAGAATGGCAATAGTTTATTTATCCTTATGTCCTTAAGATAGTACCTGTATCTTAACTAGTTACATTTCAGTACTTTTTCAAAATATGTCATTTATTGGGAAGCTTTGAAGGCTCTCTGTGGATATGTAAAGTAGTGTTGCCACACTCACTGTGCATGTATGCTTAAGGCTGCAGAATTTCAGTAGCATGTGTTTGTGGTAGGCTAACTTGCTGGAAAATATTTCTGAATTGTGATTATTAAGATACTTGGGAGAAAAAAAAACCTTTTCTTTCAATTTTGGGGCTATTTACATAGTGCTAAATACATGTTTTGGTAGGATTGAATGAGGACTTTAATTAAACTTAAATTAAAAGTATACCTTAGTGGTTTTCAAATTTGTTTTGAAAACGTACTAATAGAAAAGTGGTGTTAAGCAGTGTTGGTTTTGTATTTCTTAGTGCTGAGAATACAAGAAAATCCTGTGGAGTCAGTCATGTTACAGTAGACTTTAAAGAAGCCTTACCTGTTAATCAATTTAAATATTATTTTTTAGTAAACCTGAAAGGTTTCTGTACATCTATGTTTTGCCATTAAGGTCATAAGGTTGTCTTTTAAATTTTCTGATTATCCAGTCTGTTTGATTGCTATTCATGCTATTGGTGTACTATTCATGCTTAGTTTTGCACACAAATATTGATGTGCTGGCACAGTGCTGCTGTGTTTGTGTTGCAGGTGGTCTGGAGGATTTCTGTTCTTCCAATTCCGAGAGTGTGGCATCCAGTGATCCTTCAGGAACATTACTTCTCCAAAAGGGTCAAACCTATTCAGGGTGCAGTCAAGGATTTCTTAGAGATGAAAGTATCCCAAGACACCTATGTAATTTGTGAACAGTGCATTTTGGGGACAGTACGTGGCTCATTTGTATGGGATTACTTTTAACTAACTTCCTGTTCTCAGTAACAACTTGCAAAGTGGGTTTGATCTCTACACTATCTTTCTAATGTGCCTTGCACTGGAAAGAGAGAGACCACTCTGTTATACAGGGTGGGGAAACTGAGGCATATAATATACACCTTCCTTCAGGGAGGAACACCTTGGCACAACTGAAAACAGAAGTCTCTTAGAAATAGATAGGGTCTTGGTGCCATAAACTTTAGGTTTTGAATAATTCCAGTCTTAACTGTGAACATATTCTGTTGTGGAAGAACTTAAGCTTTAAAGGCTTCTATTCAAACAACTGAGAAGACAAATGACTGAATGAAATGAGGGATTTCTCTACTATGTCAATATAGTCATCTTAAACTAAAGGCATCGTCACCTAAAATTCAGGTGTTCCTTGTGCTGTTTCATCATTACACACTCAATGTCTATACAAAGTCACTTGGTTTCTCATAGAAGTTGAGCTTTGAGGAAAATGGGGTGCATGCACAGGCTGCCTTACTACCAAGTCCATTTGTTTTATCTGGCAGATATTATCTTAAAGTGAACAAATTTGATGCAAAAATCACAGTTCTTGTGTCATGTTGTAAGATTGCTTTTCATATGGGAATTGCTCTTACTGCAAATACAAAGTATCTTTTAGCAAACTTTGTTTTCCCTATATAGGTAGCTTACTTTGTCTGAAGGCAGCTACAAGTGTTTAGAAAATTGTTGTATCCTAAGTTAATTATCCTAATGCTTCATTTGTTTGTTAGAACTTCCAAACCGAGTCATGAAATCTGTGCTGAATTTCTGAATGTGTAGTGGCAAATTTGTGGGTATAAACCAGAGTTTGATGGTTCTGCAGTGTGTGTAAAGAATTGCTTTCAGTACAGAGCTATCAGCGTTTGATCTACTTGCATATTGCTTCTTGCATTTGAGTCATAGTGGATTTAGTAACTGTCAGAAGGGCTGAGCATGTGTAGAAATATGTAATCTCTTTATTAGTTCCTCCAATTTCAAGAATTAGTTAATCTTTTGCACCTGAACTTGACCAATTACAAATGGTGTTCTGCACTTCAGAATTCATTGCTGTACTCTGTCTTGCCCTCTGCTTTGTAGCCCTCTTGGGCTTGAAAACATACTGAATTTAGATTTGTGATCTGATAATTGTTTATGAAGACATCTGTCTGAGTGATAGGCCTTCTGACACTTCCATCTGTAGGGCTGTATCACTGACCTTCTCTTGCCACTTCCATCAGTCTCTGAGCATTGTGAGGTAGGGAAGGAATTTTTTGCAAATGTTTTCTGCCTTTAAAAAAAAGGTAAATTAGATGTACAGAGGATTTTTGTTTGTTGCTTATTATCCGTAGCATGTGAACTGAAAAAAAAACCAAACCCAAACTAAAACCAATCAAGGTAAACAAAGGAAATGTAAAATCCTTAATATAAAAAATACTTAATTGAGTGACTTTTTTTTCTTTTTAAGCAGTATTATTTGTGTTACTGATAGGGTCTTGTAAATGCCTGCTTTAAACTGTTACAATACTCTTTTTTTTTTTTTTTTTTTTTTGAGAGAGAGCTTTGTGGTGTTTTTTTTTTTTAGGTATCCACTTGAAAAAAAAGTCTTCAGTAACAAATGTTTTTATTGGATGTTAGTAATACTTTCACCTGCATTAGCTACAAAATGGTTTTGATTCTGCCAGGTTACGGAATCCATTTATTTGCCCTTTAAAGACCATGTGGCCAGGTCCACCGTGAAGTTCTATTGTAGCTACATAGATGTTGAGGGAATTAATTGCATCCTTGACTAATAGCTGCTGTGGCAAAACCCTTTGTATTTAGCTCACCATCGGAGAGCTAGTGTATCTGCACTGGCAAAATGACAGCCTTTGTAAGTAGTCTCTCCTGAGGGGGTTTTTGAGGTATGGCTGTTGAGATAGAGGTAACTTGCTGAGTTGTTCACGAGGTAGGTAGTTCCACAACATGTTTTGGTCGCATTTTAAAAGTGAGAAGTGATCATTTATGCAGAAAAGAGAGGGTTGTCTTGCTACTGTAGCCCAGTCCCTGGTACACCTGGCTTTCACAGAAGGACCAGAAGTTTGAGCATAGCTTTTTATTTAAGAAAAAAAGTAGGTTCAGAAAATTCCCAAAGGACAGATCCTGTTTGTAAAACATAATAGTACTTGCGTGTGCTGTTCCTAGTGTGGACATGGCTTAATTCACAGATTGTCTGAAGTGGAATAGTGCCTGCTTTACACAAGCAGTGAATTCAGCCATAGTAAGTAAATTACTTCAGGAAAGTAGTATAGAAATAGTGCAGAAATTCTGGATAGCTGTCTGCTGATTGCATGACTTTAAGGTAACTGGTTTGGATACTTCCGTTTCCCTGTATTAAAATAAGAGCAGTATTTGCCTTATTTAATGATTTGAGTTTGCTGTGCAGTTTTAATTGCAGTGTCATGCAAAATAAATAGCCTAAATATTTGTTATGTGTGAAAATACCCACTCTGCACTGTACCTTCCCCTCTGCATTTGTTTCTACGGGATCTGAGACTAGGTGTTCCCAACAATGATCATGTTATTTGGTTAGCTTGTCAGACTTGCTCGTTTGTGAGCAAGATACTGGAACATCGGCTCTGAAAATTTCTTTTGAAAGCACAGGGACAGGTTTTTTTAGTTCTTAAATTTTATTCTTTTAAAAGCTAAAAATAAAGATAAGGAGGTTTGTTTTGACAGTATCAAAGGAATATGCTGGTTTATTTGCAGCCTTTGATTTGGGTAGAATATATGGAGTTCTGTAATTTTTTTTGTGTAGCAATTTATGTTGTGAATATTTTGGATATTCTGTTTATGTGAAATGGCAGTATTGGTGTCTTGCTTTCAAGCATGATTTCTGGAAGATAATTATGCTTTTGTGCACATTTTTTTTTTTGATTCAGTGTTTCTTAGAAACACTTCCCAAGAAACATGAGCATGTTCTTTAGAGCTGTTGCTGTTTAAGGTGTTTAGGGATGGACATAGATAGATTTAAAGAAGTATTAATTGAAAAAAAAAACAAACAGGTAGGTACATTTGAGGCTGCTTCAGTTGTGTACCAGCAACAGCGAAATAATATTACTTGGCAGTTTTAGTTATATTTGAACCTCTGTCTTTCTTATAAACAGAAAGATTGACTTCTGCAAGGCAGATAGCTTCTATGGTGCTCTGTAGTTAGTGGTCATGGAAAGTGCCAGGAATATATAGAAGATAGCTGTTAGCTGGCTGTATTCTGTTTTCCATAATTTGTTTTAGGCTGAAGTTTTGCTTGATTGAGGAATTTCTAGCCTGCAGAAATGCTGACTGGCGATTGAGGTTTCCCCGGGGAGGGACGAGTGCGGGCTGCATTCTGGGGCCGGTTACAAACGTGGTATTTGTAGCGTCTGTAAAAGTTTCACACATGAAGCAAACTAGTTAGCTTGTATAGCGTCACATGATCAAAATATTTTTCCCCCTACCGCTGCCAGAAGCTATCTATTGCTTTTCAACAATCTCGCTTGTCGGGCAGCAGGCCAGGGCGTGCGAGGCGGCCCCTTACGTGAGCTGCTCCATTCTTCCTCTCCCCGGCTGGAGTGCCCTGACCTTCACATATGTAGATTAGCCATGTGCTCCCTCCATTGAAACTTGCTGCCTCAGGAAGAAAGGCTGGTGGGGTTTGTTGTGGGGCGGTGTGGTTTTGTGGTTTGGTTTTTTTTTTTTTTTTTCCCCTCTTTTTGTTCCTCGGGGAATTTGACAGCCATTCATCCCTGCCCTGGGCAGAGGTAAGGCAAGGAAGTGGGGCTGGCATGGCAGAAAGGGCGGCAGGCGGTGTGTGCAGGCAGCCACTGCCTCACCTGACTGCAGCCCAGCTGCTGCCTCGGGCGCGTCTGGGAAGGGAGAAGGTTGGGGACTGGTTGTTTATTTGGAACTATAGTCCTTGACTCTGTGCCACTTAGCTGCCATTCGAAGGTTTTCTCCTGTGCCACCCTCAGCATTCACAACTTTGAAACAATCTTGCATGGAGTATTTCTAGCGTTTTTCTTTAAGGGGCGTTTTATTTTAGATTGAAAATGGTATTTTTGCTAACAAAAAGGTACTGTATTAGTTTCTCTTATGTTATATTTTGGCTTGCAATATATAGTTTATTCTTGTAAACCGTGAAGCTTAACACACATCACTTGTGATAGTCCCCCCAGCTGGGCACAGAATGGATTGTCCTACTAACACACTGTTTGAGCTACTACTTCAGCGACATTTTTGAGATTGTTAACTTTCTGTGGAATACTCTTCCTGTTGTTGAACATGCGGTATGCAAATACATGGGAAAACAGTGCTACAAAGTATTTTGTTGTGGTTTTTTTTTTAAGTATTAAAAACACATTTTGCTTTTCTAATAAACCCCATAACCAGGCCTTTTAATGTTTAGATATAAATAGCAATTACACTGAGATCCAACCACAATGAAAAAAAACCCCATATAACATAATTCAGAAGAGACGTTTCCGACTTAATTGAGTTCTTCATTTAAAAAGGAGAGGCTGATTGGGTAGCAGCTCCAGTAGTCAGCCTTGCTTTTTAGAACAGCCTTTTTGAGGTGCTGAATGTGTTGGTGTAGTTGTAAACATTTTGAAATAAATTGTTTTCCCAAGAATTGGTTTGGGATCTGAGGGCTACTGCAGTCTAAATCATCAAGAGTTTTATGTGTGAAGGCTGGTGACAATTTTCTAGATGGATGGAGACCCAAAAATGTTACTTAGATTTAAGTATGATACTTAAATCTCCTGTGTTGGGGTAGCATTTAGGGATTTGATTGTTCATGAAGAACTTGCTGTGTGAAGCATTTTGTGAACAAACAATGGAGAAGGGATTGCTTGCCCCAGAAGACTTTGCATGGACCCCCTTCTTGTCTTGACAGATCATTTTAGTAATAGTAGTAATAATATTAACAACACACTTTGATATTAGGAGAAAGGTCAGGGAGGGCTTGAGTGAGCTGTTAATTTGCTAGAATGTGGTTGGCAGAACTGTGTATGCATTCCTCTGCTTTTTCTAGGGATACCAATGCTATCATGTGCTACCTCTGTTGTGGGATATGGTTGCTGGAAGCTTTCTTCTGCAAGAAGTGGGAGATTGATTTGTGGATTATTTGTTTGTCTTGTTTCTTTCCCGCCCCCCTCCCCCCCCCTCC